>VXAA01004441.1:357330-391227 GCA_013399115.1 Anseranas semipalmata | reverse complement strand
AAAAAAAAACCACAACCATGAACCGAGGAACATAACAGCGACCATCAATACTAACTTGGTTTTGAGAGCACCTCTGTAGATGAATAGATAGATAGGACTGTTCTGTTTCAGGGGAGACTGTCAGCACTGATCCCTATGTAAGCATCGTTTAAAAAAAAGAGTACCAGACTTCATCTATTCTGCCCTCCTTTTCTACGAACTGGTCTTATATTAAATCATATTTCAGAGACTGATAAGCGTTTTAATAATGGAAGATGGCGTTGATATAACACTACCAGCTATGTTGCTTTTCTTTCTAGGAAAATATACAATTTCTTCTGATTTCATGCTATAAAACACACTTCCAACAAAACCTGAGTTTGGACAGGGTTTCCATATCAAATTTTGCATGTCAAACACAATCTTTGGCATGAAGACTTACAAAAATGGGAGGAGGCTGTATTTACAGCAGTGTTTTATTTCACATGAGTAATATGTTTTTGTAGCAAATGTCTGCATCCTCCTCACTGAACACACTTTGGTTTTGATACCAGAGCACCCAGGTTCATCCTTTCAATGGAAATGAGCACATTCAGTCCCAGGACCAGACCAAAGGCCTTGCGAGGAAAAGCACTTTCTGCAACCCGTACAAGCTTTGGTTTCAGGTTTGCAAATCAAGTGTTTTGCTTGGTAGGTCTGCTCCAATTGCACCACATTATGTGCTAACATCAACACAGCCAGAATCTAGCTGAGAAACATTTTGCCATCCTTCAAAATCTATAATCACATTTACACAGTCTCTTTCTCTCTCTTTTACAAGAAAACATTCTGTCATACCAAATGTTCCCACACTATTGATATTTACTTGTTCTGTGAGTTTCTTTCCCTCAGGAATGGTAAAGTTGCTTGCTAATTAGGGTCTTCTCATACCAGATGCTTTCCTTCCTCAATCCTCTAATATTTTATGTCTCCCTCTTGTGGGAGAAGGACTGAGGTTACACAAGAGAGCGCAAAATAATATTTGAACCTAACGCTCCTTTTCATAACGCATGATTTGAGACGTGCAATACCTACATACATGACTGAGAATAAGCTCAACTTTACAGTAATTTTTTGTGTTTCACATTTTGAAGGAACTGAAGTGGCAGCACAACCAAGAGATAACGTGGCCAGCCCTGTTTCACACAGGGTGCCCCAGGCTTACAGTTGAGGAACAGGTAGGATACCTGGAGAAAGAACCCAGCATGGCTGTTACAAATACGCTGCTTCCACAACAGTTGCTCCCATCTGCACAGACGCATCCTCAGGGGTAGCGGCACACTCCAGATGGCCTTCCATTCACGTCTCCTGTAGCTCCTATCACAAGGCTATCCTCAAGAGGATTTCTTGTAGAGTAACAAATGCACCTATTTTCCTGAATAAATTCCCAAATAGTTGAATTTTAACTTTCCTGCTAAATAGAGCACTACATTAGAAATTTCAGGTGTTTCTTTGCAAAGAACAGGGTCAGAGAAACAGAGCATGAGAGGCAAGACTAAGAATAATGAGACAGAGAGATGTTAACAGATTTCCTTCCATCAGTGTGAACCGTGGATGACAATAGGTGTGTACCTACTCTTGACCTCCTTTTGTAAGAAAATAAGAATGAAGTTCTGTCCAATACTTTAGTGTACAGAGAAGAAGTGACGGAACAAGCACATCGGATGAGAAGCAATAAGCTACCAGCCGGGTCACATTATCATCAGTACCAGGAGTCAGAAAGACAATGATGCTTGAGTTCTCACAGCCAAGCATGACAGGTTTTAGGGTGAGAAAGACTGTTGAAATCAGTAGAATTTATGCATGGTTTTAATTCAAGGCACTGTGCTACAGCATTTCCACAGGCTAATTCTCATGGATTAAAATGTATTGCTCATTATTTTATGACAGATCACCAACCAAACTTTGTATGGGAGACGTGAATACGTTGTATTATATGAAGCTTCTGCACCAGTATTTGAAAAATTATTATGCAAATAAATTGAGGTCAAGCCCACAAGAACCATAAAATGTCATACATGGTAAAGCCTGAACATCACAGCATCTCTTACATGATATATATGCCCTGTAAAGTGAATTACACATATTTGCAGAAATTACACATCTGCTCTAAAAACATCAGATCTTGCTGACACAAGGAAAAACACAGAAGAGTTATGAGAGCAGTATGTTATAGATGAAAATTCTCCAATGAGTTCACTTTGATTAATGTTGGTGCTGCATTCACTAATGAATGACAGGCAAGGTCACAAGTAATTTCAGTAGTCCGCTGTACTACAACCTCCAAAGCTGTGCAAACAAAACTCGATATCTTACAGGAGTACTTCCCTGAGATGAACTAAAATACTTTGGAAACAGTACTAATGTACCTAAAGCTGTGACAGACAACTATATTCAGATATACAAAACACTAAAAAATAGTACCCCACGTTTTCTCATGAAAGATCAAGCTATCTTTAAAATCTTAAAGTTATGATTTTTCTCTCTATAGAACATTGTCTGAATTGCAAAATCTTAAGATCTGAAAGCTAATTTACAACTTTAACCCAGTGAAGCAAAAGGGTCTGAACGTACAGACCCTCTGGCAAGGCTGGCACATTATCTGCCTTTGCCTACTGGGTCAAGCTCAATTAAATTGTCTGCAAAAAGGCTCTACTACTTAAGAACTAAGTTATGAAACACCAGAAATCCATTTGTTACCAATACCTACCTGTCATTCAGACATGCACTATTTATACAAGACTTAATTCTGGCTATCAGGTAAGACGGACAGTGAGGAGTTCGTGGTTTTACCTGTATTTCACAAGGTTTTTAAATCAACATAGGAGAATAACAGTATCTTACTGGAGCCTTACCACCTCAAGTCCACAACATCATGGCCAACTACGTGAACTCCCTACGTATCTCCTCACTTTTGTGCTAAAAATCACCTCGACTCATTAGCAGCTGAGAGCACTTTCTACCATCCAATCTACCACCTGAGCACTGAAGAACCCCAGCATGTCCATGGCAGATGTTATTAACATCCAAGGAAGAGCTCTTCCTTCAAACTCCCCTCTCACTGCAGTCAGCATGAAACACACAGAGAATGGTTTCTTCGGCCAACAAGTTTATTTAACACTACTCTAAGCAGTTTAAGAATGCCAGAATTTGGTCACTTTTCAGACATACTCAATTCCCCCTGATTTTATTGGGCTTTATATCAGTTGAAGGTTCTGCTTTTTTTTAATCTCAACCACTCCTATTTGCACAGCTAAACAGAAACAGACTGCTGCAGGCAAGGGAAGGAGGAAATAATGCACTTTATGCATTTAATACCTGGCCATCTGGTACCTCAGAAACTTGTTCAACTTCAAAACATCAAGAAAATAAAATGAAGGAGCCAAAACAGGCTTTGCTGCAGCAAAAACATTTTTATTCTATACAAACAGACCAACTGGCAGCTGATGCAGAGGATATACACGTAAATCCAAACGCTAATACACAGGGATTAAATGAATAGAAGTAACATAGGTAAGCAGTATCAGAGGAAGTAAAATAAAGCCTCTGTCCTTGTCATCTTTATTTACATCACTTCTTCTAATGATCTCTTCTATATCTCACTAGAAGAGTAAGAAGAAAACTGAACACTTAAGGCCCTTCCCTTCACCTAGAGACAAAAAACAATAAATGCAGTAATACTAAGTGGCTTTAGCATTCTCAGCAACATCTGCTAGAGGTCTTCGGAGAAACCTACAGATACCAGGTGGAACCTCTCGTTAGCACACCACCTGTCCTCCATACTGCAGAGAGGTAGCTTCTGCCCACTCTACTTCAAAGATAGGCCTTAAGACAGGTACAGATACACTCATTTATCTGTACGGAAAGGTGCTGACCTTCTCACATGAAGAAGTCAAATGGGGGAAGCCATTTTATAGCTTCCTGAAAACTTCCTGAAGTTAATTCCTCTCTTTTTTGCCATCCGAAGGACCTATGGGGAAAGAACACCTAGTTGTGTTTGTCATGAAGCCACGGGATCTTGTGGCAAAAATCCTTGTCTAAAAGAGCAAATTACTCAAGGCCAAGCTTCCCATCAGCTCTAGATGGTAAATGCTAAACTCCTTTAACTGTTAATGAAAAGCCACATGTGCGCACAACTGATTTGCCCATGCTGATAGCTGGGATATGCACTTTGAAGAACAGAAAAAAAATATGTAAGTGGAAGGTAATTTCTGGAGAAACAAATCTTTCCTAAAGATGATTACTTTTAGACATATTTTATTATTTCTAATACTGATTGTACAACTGGAAGGTATGACTTTGAAAAACAGTGACTAAGAATCTTATTTAGAAGAGTATGATTTTTGTCTGACATTCGATAGGCCAGTTCCTAGAGGCTTCATGACAGCTGTAGAGAGAGCTCTAACTATCCAATTTCCCCTATGCTAATGCTTTTTGAAATACAAATGACTTTACAAAATTTTCAGGACACTAGACAACTGAAATTCTATTATTCTTGCCACAAAAGTAATAACGGATGATGTCAAAACAGTGGAAATACAGAGTTGCTGCTATAACTGGTTGGGGCAGAAACAAGGAAGCAGCACAGGGTGAATCTGGAGATTAAGGCAAAATTTGACTACATAATGTACCCTGGACAAGTTACTGGTTTTAGTTTAAAAAAAAAATCATTGTTATGTGATTTTGCCCAGATTATGAAATTCTTTGTAAATTATAATTTTTACCATAAGTCCCAAAATATTTTGGTGTTTTCAAAAAGGCAAAGTCCTATAACATTTCAGGATAAGAATCTCAGTTTTTATTTTCAAAAGATGAGTTTATATCTCACTTAGCTGTATAGAAACTACATTGAAAATTCAAACCAAAAGACTTGAACACAGGAAGGCAAAGTGACAGTGTGTACCTTCTTAAAAAAAACGTTTTAAAATAAGGAAAAGTGGAGCATGTTATAATGAAAATTGCAGAATATCAGCAATATTAGGATTTGTCTAAATTAGGATTTCAGCCTCCTCCATAGCTACATAAGTACAAACCCCTGAAGAATAATTCGCACTGATACTAAGCTCCATGCATGTTTCTGATCTGCACCAGCTGCAGCTGCACAGGGAAATGGACATCAGTGGTACCATCCCGGCATGCACAGGACTTGTGCTGCCACAGAATTTCTAGATGTAAGGTTCTGGCATTGTAATAAAAACATTTCTTGAGCCAGTGATGAAGTAACAGTTAAGATGAGTCAGCTGTTTTCCAAGGACAAAGGAAGGCAGTCTCTCTCCCATAGTAAATCTTTTACAAGACTGAATCTTATGTGGCAAATAACTGATCATGTCACATAAAGCATTTCTGGGAAACTGTCAGAATGGATGTGGAAATATCTAAACAGGAAAAGAATAGAGAATAATCCGAGGACAACTCTGAATGTTAATAACACAACTGAATGCTGGATCTACGGAGGTACTTACATGGTGCCATAGATCAGAGCGGGTGCTGGAGCATTCTTCTTATCCAAAGTACTCCCACACTATCAGGTGACTTAAGTAACAACACAAACTTTGGATGTGTAGGATTTATTTTTTTTTTTTTTGGCTTCTGGGTGTTTGTTTTTTTCCCCCCAAAGATCAAGTTTTAAATTAATTATAAACAATAAAGCTTGGCTAGACATCATGAAAATGCAATCTCCAAGTAACACCATTAGCATTGGGAAGCAGGTACTAACCAACCTTTGGCAAAAGTAAATCAACCTTTACAAAAGTAAATCAACAGCAACATTTTCACTCCAGTTTGCTCTCTGTATAGACATATGCATTTCTGTAGGCATCAGCTTACATGTTCATGTACACTACTGAACAGTGTTCGTAGGTTTCTGATATGTTTTCATCAACTACATAAAAAAAAGACAAGAACACTAAATGCAAAGTAGAAGAGTAGAACTACCAAATGCTCGCTGGAAGCAGAATGCAGCAGGACACTCTGTACTATTTATTTACATAAAAGCACATGAAAGCAATAAAGACCCTCAGCAGCTTGTTCTAGCAGAACAGAAGGTCTTTTCAAGACACCTCAAAGGAGCTGTGGGTGCAAAAGATAGCAAAATTTCAAAGGTCATGAAGTCTTCATACAAAAAAAATAATGAAGTGAAGATTGGATTCTGGAAAGAGCAGCTTCACTGTACCCAGAGATCTGATAGGCAGATAAATTGCAAGCTCTTCAAAAAAAATCCCTTTGGAAGTCAAACTTGTAAATGGGAATATAAAAAAAATGCCAAGAGCACACTGGGTCAAGAGTCAGAAAGATGAAGATATAGCATGTAAAGATAAATGAAGATGTTCTGAAGACACAGGAATAGTGAAAACAGGTGATTCAATCCTTCATGGTTTCTCTCATCTGTGGTTAGTAGATTACCTGTGGTCCATCAGATGATGATTCACATAATAGCAGACAAGTAACAAAAAAGACATACATTTTAAAGATATTTGTACAATTCTCTGCAGGATTTAAGCAGCAAAATATGGAGGAAAGAAAATGTAATAAAATCCTGCAATTGGTTCACAAATAAAAGTCTTTGTAGCTGCACTGTATGAAAAAACACATGAATTGTTTTAATATGATTAGGCAATGCATGGATCTGCATGAGATCTTTTTCCCCCACAAAAATACGTAAATTGAAAATAACAACTGCATGTTACTCCGGAGAATAGATGACCATGAGAAAATATTCACATTACTTCAGCATCATATTTCATTAGAAAGAGAACAGTTTTCAGGCAATTAATTGCAACACACTAGGAAAAGGAAGACAAATGAAAGCTAGAATGAGGTAAGCAAGCATTTAACCAAATTCTACATTTTCAAGTCATGGTTCTGATAAAATTCATTCTTAGAAAGCATACTAAAGAAAATTTAGAGCACTTAGGACCTCGATATTTAAGAAGACTCATAGGAAATGCGTGGTTCAAGAAGGCTGGAAAAAGTAAACCAAAATACTTATCTTCAGAGTGAGAGAAGATATAAACAACTGGGAAATGCAGACTACTCAGTTTAAACTGAAGCCCCCAGAAAACACTGGAGCCAATAAAAAGCACCTAGAAGATAGGGCAGATTACACAAGTCTTGCCAATATGGATTTTTAAAGAACAGACTGCCAAACCAAGTTGATTTTCTTCATGACCGGATAAAAACACTTGTGTGAAAGAAAAAAAAAAAAGTCAATGTCTTATGTTAACCTCAGCAGGGCTTCTAGTACTGTCCCACATGACATTTTCATTAGCAAGTCTAGATGAAACCTCTTTACAACGGCTAAAACTGTTTTGAAAACCATATTTAGACCTATCAATGGATAACTGTCAAAACAAGATGTCAGAAAAGGATGTATCAAGTAGGATTCTGCAAAGGGTCTGTCCTGGGTCTAGTACCATTCAGTAATTTCATTAATCATTTTGAAGACGGAATAGAATGAATGCTTATTAAATGTGACATTTATCTGCACACAATACAGGGCCTGCAGCTTCTTTGAAGCCCCTAGAGAACAAGAGTGGAATCAAAATGATCTTGACAGATTGGAAAAATGGCGTAAAAAAGGACATGATTCAGTAGGGAGAAATATGAGATCCTATACCTAGGTAGAAATAATCAGCTGTACAGTACAAGATACAGAATAGCTGGCTTGGATGACACTTCCTGATGAGAAATTTTGGGATTGTAATGGGTTACCTACATGATTCAGCACTGGCATACTATTACACAGCATGAGTTTTAGTAAAGTAATATATACAGTTTGTAAGGATCCATTGAGTTCAAATACAAGATCACATTCCAGTTCAACAGCAGACAGAATAAAACTTTCTGAACTTTCTGTTCCACCGATGCTAGCATCAAATTCCTGAAGCACCACAGTCACGTGTTATTAGAATGGGAGACAGCTATCAAAGACTTATGGCACATCAGAAATGTTCTCGTAGGGAATGATGTAGGACTCAGAAGAGCAGCAGTTCTCACCTGGGAATCCCTTCCAGCAGAGGGAACAACCGTACTCCTCCTAGCTAGCTTGAGGCGAGCCATAGCACTGAAACAGGTCAAATAAGTGAAAACAGTGACTGCAGCTTAGTTTGGAGTTACGATTTGGAAAAATACTTAAGGGTAAGGTAAGGAATTTAAATAACTTAGTAGGCGTTGCAACACAATTATAGATGAGCGTCCCCAGACTTGGGTGACTTTAATAAATCAAAAATCAGACCTTGTCTTTAGTGAAAAGATAGACATAATATTAAAGTTGCTCAAACAGCTTTGAATTTTCTTACTGCAAAATGGTCACTTACAAAAAAATATATATATATATATTTGTCCCATCAAAGAAGTTGCAAAAGGTAAAAGGTAACACTGGTGTACTATGCTGCCTCAAGATCCTTAGAAGAAAAGTCTCCTATGAGAACCATGTCACGTCATTTACATAGGCAATGAAACAAATAAACAGGGTAAAAATTGATAATCAGAATTGGTAGGATAAAAAGTTTGTTCCAATTACAAGGCAGGATTGAACACCCAAAACAAAGCGTCAAACTGCAGGAGACTACTGAGTTTCTACAACAGGGATCTGAATTGTACAATACTTAGTACAAGCTCTGTTTGTTTCATTTGAGCAAATAAAGTACTTCATTATTCATTTAATGCTGTGCTACATTTAAGATTTGGTAGGTACTGCCAAAATACTAGTTTTAACATAGTTCATATTCTTAAGGGGTAACTTTATCATGGTATGTCTTTTGTGGAGGGTGGGGTGGAAGAGAGACGGTAAATGTGGAGAGATATCTGGACTGTGCTTGCACTATGACAACTCTTTCAGAATAACTGAGAACTTGGTATCTTGCAATGAAAATGTCTTTATGCACATTTATTATTTCCAGAAAAGTTCCCCAAAATCACATTTCATTGCATGTCACCACCACATAAAATGGCTAGAGAACTCTCAACGGTGAGAATCTCTTGCTGCTTTGACATGGTTTAAATTGGGATATCTCTGGTTATTTCAACAGAGCTATCAAATGGCAGATTTTAGGCCTGACATGCTAGCTGAATCTAGTTAATGATATTCAGACAGTCCCACGGGATTAAGACTTGACATTGCTGTAAGAAGGCAATAGACTTCTTATAGTCTCTAATGCCAGCCAAAGCATTTAAACCTCTTGTTGTATATATGTAAAAGGGATCATTAGAAGTGAAAGTTCTGTAAACTCACTTCACTGCAAGTTTATTTTGCCCATTGGTTTTCTGCTTTTTTTCTGATGGCTATGTTTTCTGTGAAGTGTTCTACAAGCACATATCAGAAAGCAATGATTTTTCAAAATTCAGTCTGTATGGTTGATACAGACTCTTTCCAGCCTTGTGTGTCTTATCGAATGTCTACTTTTTTTTTTTTCCTTAAAAGAGATAATGTTAAAAGTCCTAGTGTACTTAAATTTGTAAAATACTTAGAAATCCTTGGGTGGAAATTAAACTGCAAGTTTATATTAGATTATTTTTTAATGAAATATATATATTTGTTCCACTACACAAAATATGAGTTTCATGTTGGGTAGAGAATCATATAATTATGTAAAACTATCAGTCAGGGATGAATCATCACCAAAACAAGGTCTGACGATCTCTTCACAAGTAGATGGAGAAGGAGCCACTATCCATCTGGATGCAGCAATTTCAGATATTCAGTTGATAATTCAAACCAAACACAAAACTTAGGTTCCCACTCTCAAAGCAGCAATGCCATCCTCAGATCCATAATGCAAACAGAATAGGAGCATACTTCTAGCGGTAATCTTTCTAAATGAGAAGAAATGGTTCCAGCTCGTTAGCTACTNGGGGGGGGGAAGAGATCAAAATATAAATACCTTCCTCATGACAAGAAAGTCAAAGTGGGCCCTTTTGTTGTTTCAGTTGTCATGCTTTTAAATAAATTCCTATGACCTCCATGAAATGACTCTTACAGTAGAGAAAATAATTGATGTAAATTTTTATTGTTTCTGTAAAGTAGCTAATGACGATTTTCTGTATATACCTGTGAAGCAATGGTTTGGTTTTGACTCATGATGGACCAAGGGGAGTGCAAAAGTGGTAAAACTAGTCCTCCTCATATCAGCAGTTCCTACAGCCAATATTCCCTCCCTTTGTCCACCTGCAAAATTTTAATACAAGTGATTCTTTATGTAAGGCTTTTGTGAGGAATATCTTAGTCCATTATTAAACCTGGGAATACAAGATGACAAAAGCTTTAAAAAACATGCTACATTTCCCAATACCGCAAAATATAAATTGCAAATATATACCTAGAGTTTCAAAACCAGCTTTTGATTGTTTAATGACCAGGAATATACAGTAGATCTCTATACCTTTATAATTTCTGGCCTTTGATGACTTTTAATCAACCCATACAATAGAACAAATAACCCTTCTTGCACTCACGTGTGCATCTGTACAGCAATTGAAAGCAAAAGGAAGTGATAACTGAACGACGAGGCCATGTTGATTCCTTCTGCTGTAATGCAACTCAGCAGTGAAGTGCAGCATCTTTATCAGAGATGCTGTACATTAAATTTTCCTTCCTCTACGAGTCCTTAATTATAACATATTAGCAGTGCATGCCTGAGTGAGCACTGCTCTAATTTCAAACTGAAACAATGCTTGCATCCCACCGTGAGCAATATTAATTAAAGTCTCTGTTCTGTTTTCCCTGAACTCTCCTTCTGACATTTCCAGGTGAAGTCAAATAAAAATGTATGTCAATATGTAAAAGCTAGCTATCAGCAAATATGTCACGTAACTGAAGTATCGGATGTTGAACGTCAATTTAAACGGTTCCCCTTTGGAAATTCTGTTTGTTTGTCCATGCAATTTCATGTTATGGTCTTTATTAATAATAGTAATCGTATCAGGCAGTCTCTGCACATTTGACAAGTTGATAATATCATAAAATATACATGCATGCTTTCCAGGATATTAAGTTCAATACCAATTAATAAATCATTTATGCATTTGTTAATATTACAGCTAAGGCAAACAAAACTTTAAAAGCAGAAAAAAAGTATTAAGGAATAGAAAATGAAAGGTTGACATACAATGTAAAGCAACACCTATAGTAGAACAGCAGTAATAAAGTAATCCTTGTGTAAAAATTCAATAGCTGAAATAAATTCAGTATTTCTGTTTTATGTCTTTCAAGCCAAGTTAGTTGCAGGTTAATATATCGTTTAGCTAATTACAAATAAACATATAGAGTTTATATAAGCTCTTTGGATTGAGTATACTTCACATACTCAACTGTTCAAGCAGCCCTTTCCCCAGGGAGGTAACTCAATCAGCAATGTTTGACTACATCTAAGACCATTCATTCCCAAGATGTAATATTCAATAGCAATATGCAATAGTAATATTCAATATGCATAATGTTCATCAGTATATAAAAGTATTTTTCACCGACAGAAATTTAAAGATATCTGACATGCACACAAACCTATGTTCAAATTACTGCTATTTGATAACTGATTAATAAAGCCCATGAAGTCCATTCCTAAGGAAAGGGACTCCCTCACGTGGAATACCAGCTGCGCTGAGCACAAGAAACAATGTCCCAATGGAACAAAACTCCTACTGTCGCAGCCAGGAAGCATCCAAATTGCAGCGGTCTGTTACAGTTATGATGACAACCTGATTAAGCCAAGTGTGACAGTAAGACTTCAAATGATGCTAAGTTAAAATTTTGCTAGAAATGCCCCATAGACACACTCTCAGTTGGCCTAAAAGTTATTTTCTTGTTCTGTTTTTGTTTTTTTGTTTTTGTTTTTTTGTTTGTTTTTAACTTTCTTCTGGATGTTAACTTTTTTTCAGCTAGCTGGATGAAGGTGCTTATAAATGTTAATAGGCCATATTGTGCCAACACTTTCTATGTTTTTCCATCAGAATTGTTATATTCCCGTGTATCTTATTTCAACCACAAGCATATCAATCGACAGCAGCATCAAAAATTGAAATCCCACTTCTAGCTTTTTTATTTATTTATTTAAAACTGTTCTGGTTTTAGACATTCAGTTGTTTTTGAATGGAACATCTTTCTGTAGAAAACAGAAACAGTTTTGTAACTAATCTAGCTGAAGTTTTTTTTTTGTCAGAAAAGGTGTTCTGATCACTTTTAACAAGAGGAACTAAACTTGTAATTTAACTGCCCTCAGTGTAACTTAATATAACTTTGCAATACATTTTTTATTAACTTGTAAGTACATTAAGTGCATGTAAAATTTAAAGAGCACAAATTGAATAAATATAGAAATATAGCTCAAAATCTCAGACACGTTCCCATGGTATGTAGAAAGAAATATACATGCTACCTGCTACTGAACACATACTTCAATACCCTTTAAATCTAGCAAATTAAACAAGGATGTCCTTCATTTCTTGTGTAAAGCATCTCCAAAAGGATACAAACCTATTACAGCCAGCCATACACATGGGCTTGCCAGCCCCACCTGCAGGATGTCACACAACCAGCTCCCAGCTCTAGCGTTGGCAAAGATGGCAAACTGTCACCGAACTGCTTGTGGGTGAGCTTCCTTCCATTAAGAGATTAATATAACCTGTGGCCTTCCTAAGGGGTGTTGGGATATGGTCACCTGCAATCCCTGAGTTCCAAAAGCTGGCTGTCTCAGCCTGGTATGATTACAGCTCTTGTGGCTTCACCTGGCTTTGCACTCAAGTTCCAAGTGCAAGACTGTGGCTTTTTGTTCAGTGGCTTCAAAGCAGCCACATCCTCAGGTGGATTACAAGCCAAAGCATTATCAACTACAGCAAATGAAGCAGGACATGTGATGCCTAAAAACCACAGTGAAAGTGATTTAAAAAAAAACAAAAACAAAAAACAAAAAAAAACAAAAACAAAAACCAAAACAAAACAAAACAAAAACAAAAAAAAAACAGGAGTTGGCACAGGTTTCGGAACAGATCCAAATGTAGTGCTCGTGAAGTTTTGATTAATGGAACGGTTTCAGTAAAAGAGCGAGAGTCATTTTTGCTTTACTCCTCCATTTCATAGGCAAGAAAATCCTTGTGTTTATGTGGCAGAGAAGCAGATTCTGGGTAGAAGACAACAAGAGGCATAGTTCAGTTTTCTCCTGCTTGGACTTACCCGAGAATGCTTGCTGGACTTCTAGGAGAGTGGCCAGCAATGACTTTAACCTTCACATAATACAGTTTCTCAGATGCTTTCAGGCAACAGATGGAAGAGCACTACTGATGCACAAATTATTGTGAAAAATCAAACTAAAGTCGCACCTTAAAATAACAAGTAGACCTCATTCATCTAAATCAATAAACCCAGAACTTAATGGAGTCTGACATTCTATCAATTACTGCTGCTAAAGCAAAGGGAAATGCTTGATAAGGTAGCATTTTGTGAACCCCAGCAACAGCACTAGAAATACTATTTTATAGTCTTTGAAAAAGGGTGGGGAGGAGATTGTAGTAGAGGGAAGAAAAACGCTAAAAATAAACAGAAACTTTGGTTAATGCCACGGTAGACAACTACGGAGAGTTATGACAGAGAGTTCTATGGATAATCGTTGTTGCGGTACTTAAGTTTAAATCCATCCACTTTCAAAATACAAAATGATTTGGGCTAGCCAGAAATATCAAACAGCTTTCCAAAAAATAGTTCAGTATTTGCACAAGTTTTGCAACAAACCCACCTACAAATAGCTGTAACTCCCATAATACTGATGCCAGTGTACTCAGCAATGATAAAGCCCAATGATTCATAAACAAATGTGCTACTAGGTATCTTAATTGCTGCCCTTAAACTAAATCTGAGAAGACTTCTGAATCAGCTATGTACATTCACCAATATCCAAATCAACCTGCTGAACAATCCCCAAATAAGACACTGCTTTGCTCAGAAATGACTTTAACACAATATACAGAACACAATGTCTTCCATCATGAGATGCCCTCTGACTTGCCTGCTTCAGATCAAAAACAGTCACCTGGGAACAAATGAAAGTGTCATAGAAGCATTTGTGTATTGTCACTAAAAGGAAAATATATTCCATTTTCTACCTATGGATAGTTCATTAAAGATTATCACCTGGTGCACTGTGCATTTATGTGTGAGGCAGGACAGAGTAGCAGAAAAAAATCAGTGGTATGTCTGTTCAAATGCAAAGTGTATTGCAAAAGGTATCAATAATCTCAGGATTAAGAGAAAAAACAGTCTAATCACTTCCTTCTTATGGAGGCTTTTAATTGTTAAATTGTTCTTAACTTGCATTAGTACAAAAATCAGTTGATACTCTGATGTGTAATACTATTTACAATATTCTAGGTATAGATATTAAATCATGTGCCCCAGTCCAAATCTGGTATAAGAAAATAAGTCTTCCAAAAGACTGCAGACTGCTTACAGAAGTCTACAACAGAGAATTGCTGTGTACCAGCAATGCTCAGACCAAATAGCCACATCCCACAGGCGCATTAGGAAAAAGCATAAAAAACTTATTTTCTGTATCCTGGCAGGGAGAGGATTGCGACATACCCCACCCAATATGAAAAACCAAATAATCAAAACCACAACACACAGCTTTATGTAGACTCAGCACAAGTGTCTCCCCGATTGACCTGAAGGCTACAAGTGCTTGCAGTTCTGCTTCTGAAGGTTAGCATAAATCCTCAATGCTAAGTCACTGGGAACCAGGCTGCAAATGAAAGTCCAGGTAAGATCCAGGAAATACCAGTAAAACCCTGTACATTTTTCTGTTTGAAAAACATGAACCCCACTCCTACTGTTCTTGGTAACAAACTGGAACTCTCTCTGAACAAGCCAGGAGCCCAGTCTACTCTGCGTGTTGAGAGCACCACCTAGATCCAAATACTTAAAGTGAGGGTACATTAGGTATCTTTCTAAAAAGCAGCTCTTGGCTAGTATGAACTGTGAGGGAGTTGCATGTGTGTGTGGATACATACAAACACAAATATACAGCCTACTGACAAGCACTTCTGCTCAGGAAATGAGAAATCGAAGTTCTTCAGTCTGAAGAGGGTTCACTCCCACATCTGCTACATCATCGGAGAGACTCTATTAGGCTTTAAGAGGGGCTGGGACAACTCTCCTTTTTGTTGAAGCCATGCCAATGAATAGAAAAGCTGCATGAAGCCAGAAAGAGAACAAAAGGAAAAGCAAGACTCTGCAACCTAATTGGACATTCGACTGGAGAGAGTGCAATTATCAATTCCAGCTTCTGCTCCCAAGAGAGTTAATGCATTGTACGTTAAGCAGCTATTCAGTGAAAATTTGACATGATCTTGGGAACAGGACTCAATCACAGTTTATCCACTAGGGTACAATTCTGTTCCCTCGTCTTCTTTTTCCAGCTCTGCAAATTTTGTCTTCTCTATACAATGTCTTTAGAAAAAGGGACAGTGCGTCTTCACAGTGCAGTAATTACTGTGCTGCCCCAAGAAGTTAATAAGATCCTAGACTGTATTTGTGGGTGCTCCTGCTGACACTTTCTTTAAAAAGTCTCATCAACAGAAATTTGATAAGAAGGGAAGGGTGCAAGGCAACAGCTACTTCATTTTCAGACAATCAAAGGAAGGGGATAACGGTTATCCTGGGGAGCGCTGACTGCACCAGGTACTTTGTACCCTGCCAGTTTTTTGTTTTGCCTGCCAGTACCAGAAACTGGCCATTGTTTGAGACAGCATGGATGGGATTTGTGTGGTTAAAGTAGGTCTCACATATAGAGCTGACCTAGTCATCTTATCCACAGCTTTTGTAGAGATGTAGTCAAGAGAGAGATTCACCTTCTCCTACAGCAAGTATCTAAATTGTCTCCAAACAGATGCCACCTAAAAATGCCTATTTGACTTTCAAGTATAAGAGGAACTTTAGGCAACCAGCTCAGAGATTGACATCTAAATTGAACATATCTATGGTTAAGCCTGATGGACGCCCCCCCACCACCACCACATTTCTCTGAAGCAGACCTTTCTCTGACTTCATCCCTTGAACTCCCATATGCCGACATGAAGGTACTGACCACAATCCTGCTTTGGGCCAAAGGAGAAATCAAGCCAATCCCAAAGATTTATAGGGTCTCTTCATAGTGCTTTGGGTAGGTTTCAGCTTCAGTGAAGACTGGAACAGATCTTATCAATTTAGAAGTTTTGTATCTCGCTCTCTCCTCAATTCTCACTAATTTAAATAGTAAATTGGCATAACTGTCATCATCAGAACAGTCCAAATACTTACCACAAATTTGCACTACAATCATAAACTTAAATCCATATACAGTACTCAAAGGGGAAAAAAGAGCACAGTTCACCCATTAGACCTAATGGAAACATTCCAACTATCACTAGTTTACAATTACTAGCTTTACAATGGAAATTAAGCATATAGACACCAACATTAACTGTTAGAGAAGATGTTTTTCACATTTGAATGTCAGATTGCACTTTGTTGTTACAGAATATCCATGGTATCAGCATTGTCTTTAGGGCCATAGGCAAGGAATAGCTATCATACATAACACACATGGTAAAAGGTCTAAGAAAGCTGAAATAAACCCATACATTATTCCGAGACAAAATTAAAACAGAAAAGATTAATTAAGAAACTTGACTAGAATGCCTCCAAAAGTGAAGCAATAGACTCTTGGCCACAAAAGAAATGTTCCCTACAAAGCAAACAGCGAACTAAGGATTCATTTAGAAAGTGACCCAGGATCAAATTCTCTCTCAAACCTTCTCTCTGCTCAGGATATTTTAATGAAAATTTTGCTACTGTTATTATTAAGTGCAGCTCTGCCAGTAATGGCAACGTTCTGATTAATACAAGAGTCCCTATCCTAGGAATTGGGTTGGTTAGACCTGAGCTAGTCAGAGTTGATTAATGCCATGTTAAAAATGTTAGCAGTTGCTGGAACTCCATCATGACAAGCTATATCCCCACAGTAGTTTGCAGGCCTGAAACAATGCAGAGCATGATTTGTCTGGTTCCCAAATTATATTCCAAGTGTCCCTTAGTGCATTTACAGAAACCTCCATTCCTGAATTGATGACTGTGTGCTCCTATGCATTGATCTAGAAAGTGATCCAAACTGTTCCACTGCTTTAGAAAAGTTGAACTAGAGTTGAGGCCAAAAGATACCATCCGGGCATTCAACTGAACTCTTGGTGCCTCTCAGTCTTCAGCTCCAACCCTCTGTTCATAACAACTATCCAATGCTGCAGAAAAACATACTCAACTAAAAAAGAACATTAAAAAAAAAAAAAAACTAGACACTTGAAGACAAGTGACAAATAACACATTGCCTACTTTCTGGTTTTGCCCATCAATTCACATTAAGAATGTCTTCTTGTCTAAAGAAGTCCTAGCGCATGTCTGAAGAGGCCAATAGTCGTGCAATCTCACAATATTGTTTGAGAAACAATAGAATCTCATTTGAACAAAGTGAGTCTCGTGCACCTTAACATCTTCTCTAACTTAAAATTCATCTCAGCACCTCTCTCTCCCATTCAATTTTTGCAATAATTTTGAACACTGGCATGACAGTTCTATGCAGTATTCTCATACTGACCTTATCATTAGACCCGATGAAAGTTAAATCAGAGAAAAAACACCACCACCACCCCCAGTTACTTTTTGTTCTCACAGCATGAATTATATTAACCTTTTTTGCCATAATAACAAAGTGAAAACCCACATCAAGTTGTTTTTCACTCGTATCCACTACCGAGTTACTGCCTGGGAGACTGTCCCTCCCTGTTTTGCACGGCAAGTGTTCCTCTGTTCTAGAAATGCATGTTTACATTTGATGTAACAAAACTATTTTTGCTTGCAAGCACAAAGCACTCACGTCCTCATCACAAACCATTCCTCCCACTCCTCGTGGGATTTGCAATAATTTATTTTTAGGAAAGCAATTATATATGTTCTTTCTAATTATTTGTAAAACTGAATAGAGCTGAACCCTACTTTAAAAGCCAGTTCAGGGCTACTTTAGCACTGATCAACCATCCAGTATTTATTCTATTAATATGGAATAATCGTGTTTACTGCTAAGTTTTTGTTCAAAGTGTTATACAATTCTAAGTTCAAAGTATCTAACAAACTCCCTCCGCATGCAATTTAACTTTATCAGCCAAATGTTATTACTTCCAAAGAATAACTTCATTGCTTTTACAAAAGACCTTCTTCATATATAGCTATATTAACTAGCATTTAGCATACTGTCTTTTGAAAATCTTGTTAATGGTATCCTACTTCAGCTTTGCATTAATTCTGACTGAGATCAAGATTAAGTAAACCAAGCCATATTCCTACTCACTTTGCTAGCTTTATTTCAAAATCTTTTGGGTTTCTGCTATTATTTAAACAAAATAGACATACTTATCCATCTGTTAATGAACTTATACCATGGCTAATTTTTTTCCAATAGTAATATTAGATTCATGCCCTTAAATCTCTTAAGAAATTCTTAATTATTATTCCTGTAATAATAATAGTGACATTACAGATACTTTTTTCCCCTTCAGAGGAGATCTTGGAAGGAAAGAGAGCAAGAGCATGAGTGGATAATTACATTCAGCATAACTAGAAAAATATATTTAACTTTATTAATACATTTAAATAATGTAATTAGTATTTTAACTTAAGCTAATTTAATTAAAACGTAATTTAAATATATTAATGAAACAGAATAAGAATCAGCAAAAGCTGTATAGATCCACATTCTGTTGTTAATAGTTGTATATTCACATCAATGTACTCAGTATTTCTGATATTATGTTATTACTATTTAGTTTTGTTTATATTTTCCACATTATCATAGCTCCTTTGTCTCCTTTTGTTTTCCCGAGTCCACTAGAAGCACACAAGGAAGCTCATTTCTCTTCTGCTTGTGTTGCATCTACTACATGACTGAAGCTCCTTGCCACACTATAAATAGTGAAAACATACAAGTGGGCAAAATGTCTTGATTCTTCATTTAAATAAACACATACCATACTTGTTAGCATATTTACACTTGCTTACTATTTAAAAAAAAAAAAAAAAAAAAAAAAAAAGGAAAANGAAAAAAAAAAAAAGGAATTCCCAAGTCCAGCTTTCTGTTTATTACAATCCCTCTTGCAATTACAGAACTAGTTAGGTTCCTAATTTGCTTTCTGAGAACTTAAACTAATGCTTAACTTTAATTTAGGTGCCAATTCCATTGCAGATGTTCTGCATGCTACCCGGTTTGAGACTTTGCAACTACATTCTGTAGATTTGTTCTTAAATCTCAATTCTATTATCACTAAAGCAGAACTAAGCTCTGGCTCAGCGTCATTCCTGCCCTCTTGAGTTATGCGTGAAACTGAGCTTTTTGCTTTCCGTTTGGAAAGAAAAAAAGCCACAATATGGGAGCCTAATTCACTGAAAAAGGCAGGACAAATCAAGAAATTAAGGAGGGTTTTATAATTTGAGCTTTTATTCCTTAATGAGAATTTCTTTCTTTTTATATATACATTATTTTATATCTCCATATGGAGATATATATTTGCTCATTTTTTCCCACACCTAGTCATTCAATATGCAAAGCTTGCTAAATTTTAATTATGATATTGTGCACCTGTGCTACCTTCCACTGCCAGGAAGCAATCAACCCCCTCAAAACTTGCAATCTTCATTGCAAAATAAAAGTATTCAGCTAAGTAGCTGCATACCTCCTACACAGCACACCTCACAGTGAGTCAGCCACACCAAAACGGTCATGCAATTTAATTACACCTTTGGATAACATCTTTAAAATCAGGACGTGCTTTTAGAGATTGGAAACCCCGTAAAGCCTTCAAAGCAGTGCCACAAGTCCAGAACTTGTTACATGGCTAGCACACATTGCATAGTCTTCTTCTAGTCCTGGGAAGCCTTATGAGGTTATGAGATGAAGAATTTCAAAAGAATTTCAGGCATCTTCCTTTTTGGGAGCCTAACCACAAATCTAAGAAAAAAAAACAAAAACTATTTCTAGTAATTATTAAATATCCATATTCTCTCAAAATAGGGGAATGAACCCAATACCTTGCTTGTAAACAAACAAAAACTTCTTCATAAGACATGTATAAAAATAAGCTCTGTTCTGTTTGAATTTATGAAATCAGTTTTACATTTAGAAAAACATTAGCTATAGAAAAGAGATTTTTTTTAATAGTACAGCTATTTATTCCTTAATGTTATCATTAAAGAGATGAGTTTATTTTGTCAAGAATCTGCAATCCAGTGCAAACCCCATTTAATTAAAGACGGCAGAGACTTGATTTATTGCTCAAGTCTCTCTTAATTACACCCTCTGAAGAAAATGGAATTAAATTAATTTGTTTTTGACTCTCTATTCATGTATACCAATTTGTTTCTAAAGGGAGAAAATAGACCACTTCAAAAACCCACCTTTCCCCTGACAGCACCTGGGCCACAATGAAGATGACAGCCAAATTCATTAAACTCCATTACTGCAAATTAGGTTGCAGAATTGTAGAAATAGAAAGTATGGCAGAGACACACTTCAGTGAGGGTCAGACAAACTGAAATGTCCCCAAAGTCCTCTCCAGCACCCACTCCAACAGTCTGCTACAGATGCCTATCCTCCTCGCTTGTGTAATTATGCAGGTGTGTTTGTTATCCATCAGGAAGACTTCCTGAAACCCAAGCAGATCAGAAAAAAGGGCTCTGAAACCAGAGAAACCCCCAGATCTGACACAGGGAAAGCAGCAGGGCTCATGGCTGAGAAGGGAGAAGAGACAGGAATCACCCTGACAGGGACCTGGCTGGCTCAACCATAGCAAACCGCACCCTAAAATTCAGCTTTGAGAAGACCTAGTTAGGTTAAGTATTACACAGCTGCACGGACTCTGACTTTAACACCTGTATGGTCAGCTTCATTTTGACACAAAACAAATTAAAATAATAAGTTTTATGTATTGCAGGCTTAACTTAGTTCATTTACTTTGCAAAAGGTAAATAAGAAGTAAAATTTAAAGGAAAGATTGAAATTAGTATTCCCGGTACTCCCAGAATTTTGGCAAACTGCTTAACCCGAGTCTTTGCTGAAATCTTATTTCACAAAAACGCTTTCCCATACACACATACACCATGTATTATTTCCCCAGGTCAAACTTTATGTCACTTAAAAAGTAAAATGGACAGGGAATTAATTGTTTATATGGTTCTATGAAAATCAGTACTAACTTCCCTTTAAAGAAAAAAAGTACATCTACATTTGTCATATAAGTAACTGTATCCTTAGCACAATTTTTTTCTCCATCTTAAACTAAGATCAGATGGATTCAGATGGACTGGTCCAATACCCTTTCTCAGTTAAGGTATTTACCAGACTTCATAACAGTAGATAATTCACAGTGAAAGTGCAACTCACTCCTACTCTATAGTTTCTCATTCATATGCAATGCAATAATCTCGTCCACATCTAGCACTATACAGTTTTTCAACTTAAAAAAAAACAAAAACAAAAACATGCTTTTATAAGATGTTTTTGCTTCAAACTATGAGCCTCTGAACATTAAGAGAAGCATTCAACAACCATTAATACTGCATTTCTCATTAAGGTCTAAATAAACGGTAGGAGATCAATGAGAACAAAAACATTGCCACTCTCCACTGCAGAAGAGGACTAATTTTGTGCAATTACTGCTCAGATTTGGCCCAAGTCTACAGTAGCTATTAAGGCACCAAGGAGATTCAAGTTACAGAAAGGGAATTATACATCACTAGCTGAATACCAAGAAGGTCAAGTAAAGAAAATCATTTAATGAATGATTTCCTGGAGTACTGTGTCCAGTTCTGGGCCCCCCAGTATGAGTGAGGCATGGACATACTGGGGAGACTGCAGCGAAGGGCCACAAAGATGATGCAGGGGCTGGAGCATCTCTCCTATGAGGAAAGGCTGAGAGAGCTGGGACCATTCAGCCCAGACAAGAGGAGGCTCAGGGGGAATCTCATCAATGTCTATGAACACCTGAAGGGAAGGGAAGGTGCAAAGAAGACGGAGCCAGGCTTTCCTCAGTGGTGCCCAACGCCAGGTCAAGAGGCAACAAGCACAAACTGGAACACAGGAGGTTCCATCTGAACATCAGGAAGCACTTCTGTGCTGTGCGGATGACTGAGCACTGGTAGAGGTTGCCCAGAGAGGGCAAGAACCTCCTTGGAGATGTTCAAAAGCCACCTGGATATGTTCCTAGGTGGCCCCGCATGAGCGGCAGGGGTGGACCAGCTGACCTCAAGAGGTCCCTTGCAATCCCAAACATTCTGTGATTCTCTGAATATAAATCTATGTTCATCTCTTACAGCCTGTGCCACATCCAACAGACAATATCGCATTTTTGTGTGTACGCATCCATTTTATTTCATATGTGAGACAATCGATGACATTGGATAGTACAAATCTACAACATGCAACACATGAAAGGCATATTTCCACAGCTACTGTACTGCTTTTTTGTTGTTGTTGTGAACCAGTAACAGGTACTAATCAAACTATTGTATTTAAACCATCTCCAATCTTACACGTACTGTGCAGCTGTGACAGTATAAATACTTTCACCAACATTTTAGCTAACTTTACCGTCGGCATTAATTGTCACTGGCTGAATGATTAACTGACTATATAGTCTCCCCAAGTGAAATTCTCTGACTTCAAAGGGAAATACATGCATGAGAAGTGATAAAACGCACAAAATAAGATGTGCTCAGTAATTATTCCACATTGAGGTGTATCTATTTTAATGAATGTATTAACAACTTAGGCAAGAAAACCAAAACAAGCGCTTCAAGTACAGTGTTAGAATCTGCATTTAATGGGTGGACCATGGCATGGAAAACACTGCAGTTCCAATACCCGTTTTCAGCTGCAGCCTAAGGAATTTTGAGAACCAAACATCTCTGTTTTGATTTATCAGTGTGCTCCTTCCCACCCTCTCCAGCAAACACAAACCACATACTTAGGTGATTAACTGAGTTATAATCCTTGCAGGCACAGACACGTATGCAGCAAGTCAGGAACTAAGACAGAAACAACACCTTTGAGGCATTTACATTTAGTTCAAAAGTGTTATTCTGCCAAAAGAGCAAGCATAGCAAATTAAAGCATTTACTATATAGAGGGTGATTGCCATTGCTTTTCAAAGCATCTCTCAGAAACACAACATTGCCCCTAAGAATTTTATGTGCAAGGTCAAGCACTAAAAGAATGAAAGTTATATAGGTTACCTCCTTAAACCAGTCCTTTGTTCCTCTATGTTATGACACAGAATCTTATCCCTATAGAAGTCTTTCACATCCAAAGTGCAGTTGAAGGTCACCACTAGGCATTGCAGTCTGTGGCTGTAGAGGGTGCAAAGTGATTTCTTGCTCAAAACTTCTGTGAATTCAAGAGTATTTCCTTGTGGATTTTCGCTATAGTATCTAAGATACAGAGTTAGATCCAGCTACAGATGAACATATATAAGATGGCATTACAGTTCCCATAGCCTTAGCAGTAAATATGCTCCTGCAGTTCTGTATGTGATTGAATTGAACCCCTAACAATTACAACACACACTATGTTATATGATATATACCTGGTATAACTTCACGCTGACATACACCTGAATTTTTTTTTTTAAATAAACATAGAGAGGCACTCCAGAAACCTGCTGCATTACACAATAGTACAAGTAGAAATTAAATTACCTATTTCTGTCTTATATTTGTGCTCTGGTAGCAACTGACTGCTCGTCAAAGACAAGTCATTATGACATCTTGCACTGCGCACTGCTACCAAAAAGAGCTAGCTTGAATCCTCACCCAGAAACCTGAAAAGCCAATTACCGCACCAGGGCAGCAAGATGAACAAGCCTTCCCCATGCAGCAGCACATTCCCTGGCTGTCTCAAATCCAACTGGATGCAGACAAAAGGAAGACAATAACAATAAAAGAGAAAAAAGCCCAAATAACCCGTAACCCTCTAGAATGCAGTCCTCCTGTTGCGCACTTGTGACCCACTGTAATTAATATCCTCCTTTACACGCCAGTCATGGCTCACCATCAGCTTTGAAGTCCAACTGTTTGGGCAAGCCTGGAATCCTGTGTCTTCTCCAGGGCTTCCCATGCCTGCCCCAGCCCCAAGGAAAGGCACTGCACAGTTGTGATACCCGCGCTGTTCTCCAGCCAGCTCACCCAGAGATGGTAGCGCAGGACTTTCAGCCTAAGGTTTACTTTTCAGACTCACAGCCTTTCTCTGGCATACATACAAAATGTTTTCCATACCATCTGCTCATCTGTGATATAAGCGGGGTCAGCACAATGTTACATCAAAGTAATTTACACCTATTCATGCTGACTTACCAATAAATAACACATCGGTGCTAAAAGAAACCATCTACAGGCTTCCTAAGGTGTGGAAGCATTACCAACAGGCTTCCCTAGCTATACTGTATGTGTAACTGCCAACCAACTCGCATAATACAAGGATTTACCACTGCTCCAGCCACCACGGGATAACAACACTTAAGCCTAGTTGCACTACAGTTATACGACAGCAATCCTGGTTTTAAGGGCTCAGCTCCACAGCCTTCTAACAGGTTGGTATTCTGTTAAAAAGAACAACAACAAAAAAAAAGTGGAGAAGCTTATCAGTCTTCTCTTGAATAACTGAACCAAGATGCTCGGTTGGAGGAAGGGGTAAGGGTCTGGGGGGTGGGCGGGCTGGTTGTCTTTTTATAAAACTTAAGCTTTAAAATTCCCTTTCCTTGTGAAATTTCAAGAGTTACCACAATGTCCCAGACTATTAATGTTACTTTCTGATTGGCCCTATCTGTCATCACCCTTTGATGACATGTGTATTTGGATATTTAGCTGTGGTTCCTGTATGATCTGCTCTTGCATTTGCTCCTGAAGGATGCCTGCCCCAGCAGGGTACAAGAGGCTGATGAGGAGTCAAGAGACAGAGCTGCATTAATGCAGGAAAATAAAAGGTCAGAACTCAATACAGAGTACAACAGTACTGCTAACATGATTCCCTTTCAACAAAAATAGTCTTATTATAATAAAAAAAATTGAAATTAAAACACACTAAATCATTATGTCATAGAGCAAAACATTGCACTGTACTGAAACATTTCACTTCCCCTCTACCACTACATAGAAAAATATTATAAACTGTGAATGCATAATTGAAAAGTAAAATATTTTAATTATAGATAAAACTGATATATTCTGGCCCTTTTAGGATTTTTCCTGTTTCTATTTGTAACTATTTCTTATATAAAATTGCAAATAAAACACACCATTTTGATCATATAAGGCTGTATTCTCCCTATTACTGACTAAGGATGAGCAGTTGCTTAAGATACTGTTTGCCTATATTCATAAAACGTTTAAAACAAAAGTGCTGACAGACCCTTAACAACAATATTCCCCCTAAACACCTTGCATATAAATTCATCTTGTTTAATAAGAATGTCATCTTATAAGCAGGTCAGCAGAGAACTGCAAAGCAAACAGGGTAGCTCTGCTGCTGCAACTACTCCCCAGACAATACTCTCATCACATACAAAATAACTGTTATGCTATATACGTGTTTATTACAGAATAAGTCATTTTAATTGTCCATTTTCCAAATAGCACATACTTCTGTAATTTCTCCTTTAAAAATAAATTTGGTTGTTAAAGCTATACTCCTGAATGTGAATACTGTATACCCCTTGACTGTCTAAAAACGGAACCTTCCTTATTTCTGCATCTGTGATTATTACAGCAAAATAAACCTGTATATATATGGGAGAAGGGAAGAAGGATCAGAACTGGTCAAAAGTGACATAATGATTAACGCTATCAGTAATTTAGGGTTTTGGTCCAAATTATGCTCCCAAATGACATTCAGCAAAAGTCATTTCATGGGGGTTTTAGTTTTGAGTTAATCTATTTTATATATATATATGAAAAATACCACTTCTGCTAAGTTCTTAACTGAAAGGGCCTGAGGAAATATCCACAGGGCTACATCGGCCTCATGCTGCCGGCACACCTCCAGTCATGGGAGGATTTCACAAAGCCACATTGCCAGCCTGGCAGGGATCACCCATCGCTGTGAGATGCCTTGCTCCAGTGGCACAGTCACAGCCCGGAGGAACTTCACTGCCCAAATCCATGCTTCCAGCCACCCATCACATACAACCAATACGTATTCTGTTTTACCTGGCAATCAGACTACTTTACCCAGAAGTGGGCTCCGAGCCTGGGCCTCTACCAGGTCAGGAGAAGAATCATAGAATGGTTTGGGTTGGAAGGGACCTTAAGGATCATCCAGTTACACCCCCCCGCCATGGGCAGGGACACCTCCCATTAGACCAGGTTGCTCAAAGCCCCATCCAGCCTGGTCTTGGGCACTTCCAGGGATGGGGCATCCACAGCTTCTCTGGGCAACCTGTTCCAGTGCCTCACCACCCTCACAGTAAAGAATTTCTTCCTAATATCTAATCTAAATCTCCCCTCTTTTAGTTTAAAGCTGTTACCCCTTGTCCTATCGCTACACTCCCTGACAAAGAGTCCCTCCCCAGCTTTCTTGTAGGCCCCTTTAGGTACTGGAAGGCCACTGTAAGGTCTTCCTCAGAGCCTTCTCTTATCCAGCCTGAACAACCCCAACTCTCTCACCTCTCTTCACAGGAGAGGTGCTCCAGCCCTCTGACCATCCTCATGGCCTGCTCTGGACACACTCCAACAGGTCCATGTCCTTCTTGCAGTGGGGGCCCCACAGCTGAATGCAGCACTCCTGATGGTGTCTCACGAGAACTTTCCCTGACACTGTCTTCAGGAGTAGAAGCAAAGATGAGGACTGCTTCTGCTTCTGGATTTTCTGCTCATTGGAGAAGAGATCCTTAGTAGGTAGGAAAGAGGGTTATGGACAGGATACACTCTTTAATTTGGGTTTAAATCCCAACATCACCTTAGCTCTGTGCTCACGGATTTTTGAGATTAGGACATAGGACATGCTTACGACATGGCCTTCGGCAGACCACTTTCCATTTGCACAAAGGTCACATTTAAACTATGTCCAGCCAACATTGATAAGCCTCTGACCAAGCAGAAGACATAATGCATCATAATAAATCAATCTTATTCCACGTTCCCTCCTTTCCATCCAAGAGCTTAAAGCCTGGGTGACCATCTCCCTCCCTCCTGCCACCCTGCCAGCAGTTTTAAGTGGCAGAGCAGACACCGTTTCTGGCATATACCCAGGTCTTCCCAATGCCAACAAGAAGATTACTTCAGCTGGACCCAGGGTGCTGCTGGCATGAAAGCAGAGGTACATGCCAATGACCAGACAACTCTATACGGAGCGCCTAGCCCAACTCCAGCCCACTCCATACAGAGGGAAAGAAAGAGCATCAGGGCACTATGTATCTCTGGCAGCACCACAAATCCCAAATGAACAGAAAGTCTGGGGCTCCACTACCAGCTTCAGCAGCCTCTTGTCACAGAAAGCCCACAGTGTGTATGTCTGACAAATAGGCAAACCAAATACAGCCTCACAGGCAGCCTGCCAAACGGTCCTCTCCATCCGAGCACTCACCAGACTGCCCAGCCATGCAGGACACAACCCTTGTGGGGGTCGTGGTAGAAAGGAGAACCCACATCATCCTTCTCAGCACCAGCCCCTGACACACTGAGCCCAGACAATCCAGCCACACCACTCGGAGAACAGGAAAGAGCAAGAGCTATTTTCACATTAGCAATATTTCTGACCAGAGAAAGGGAGGGAAAAGGCAGAGACTCATCCGAATGGCCAGGCTGTCTGCTTGTGCTCATGAAGACACCAAAACTAGAAGGGAGGGAGTGTCTGGAAGCTAGAGAGCACAGCCAATAACCTCAAATGAGGCTTACGATTGGGAAAGGACATGTTGGCCACAACAGCACAAGACTGACTTCCATGAGCTGCATCTGTTGAGGCCATGCCTGAGACCAAAATATCTTATTATTATTCAGGTAACAGGTGTTCAAAACCTCTAGAAATTATGTCACAGGTATGGAAAACACAAACATAATTTTAAACTCCTTTTGTATAGCAGGAGAATATCTCAATACCAATTAAGACTACATATCATATTTGGCCATGTTTATATTGCTTACAGGTACACGTGAATTTTTTTTGTAAGACAGGTGGCATGTCACAGAAAGAACTGCATTTCAACAAGTTACTGATATGACATCAGAAAATTAATAAACATTTTCCTGACAGAACAGTGGCCTTACTAACAGAACCCTTACTATGATAGAATGATAATGATAAGATGATAAAATATCAGTCACTGCTGCCACTTGCAGCTGATAATGAATCATTCTAAACAGCAAAGATTTTCAAAGTTGCAAGTGTTCATATAAGTACTGCAAAACTTTCCCATTTGAATTACTTCTACACATCTTAAATATTTCTGTTCTTTTTTCTCTTTGGTACCTGCCAGCTCTATCAAATTCTCTGAATCTTCTGCAGCTATGAAAGTCTTTGACACCTCTATTGTCTGTTTCCAAAAGCAGTCCTGAGTCCATCAGCTTTCCACACCCCATTATGTTACTCCACACCAATTCCAATGATTTTCTTTCATTCCTCAACAACTGATTTTAGAAGGAAAAGGTATATGGCTTAATATAAGGCAAATTAACTAGTATTTCTAGCTCCCTCAGACTGATCTTAGGCATGACAATTTCTTTGCATTTCTTTTGTGTCATACATAATGCCACTATATCTGATAAGTCAATTATCTCACAGGAACAAAAAAAGAACATACATCAAGTGCTTGAAATCCACTACTAAAAGCTACTTTCAAAGCCACATTTTTGTTACTCAGGCTCACCTCAGAGTAAGCATGTATTTTTAAGAGACTAAAACTTAGAGTACTGAATCCACCTCTGTAATGTTCTCACTTACCAGCTTCACATTGTCTGCCACTGAAATAATGATGGAAATAGAAGGAAGGCTGTTAGATAATTCTGGAGTAGAACTTGGCATCTGGCTTTATCTATCTATCTGGAGTTTCGCTGTAATATTGATAGAGTTGCCATTATGGCACCCATCCACAGCTCCGCACACTGCATTGGCATCAACCCCTGACAGAGCACGCTGTTACTTAAGTAATGAAATTTTTTGCAGAATCACCAGTTATGTTGCTCCACTTACACTCCTGTTTGCAGTAGCTTCTATCACAGCCCCGACATCATGGGGCCATCAAGCGAGCCTGTCCGGCTGACAGCACCTTAGCATCCTAGCAACTGCATGGAACAACACAAACAGTGATGGGATTTAGAGATTAGCTAATTGATCCAGTTACTGCTGAACCACTGCTGGTTAGGGCAAGGTGGTAACAGAGTAAACCTGTTTAAGCAGGCATAGTGATTAACAGAGGTAGCCAGACATTTTAACCCACTATGCCTGCTCACCAGCTTTATTCAAGCACTGGTGACAAACTCTCAGCTACTCAGAAATGTCAGGTGAAGGTCATTAAAAAAAAATAAACCAAGCACATCAGCCCATTACAGGACACGTGCAGACCAAGAGGGATGTCCATNTTTTTTTTTTTTTTTGACACATTCTTTCATAAACTCTCACTTTAGACCAAAGGAATTTATTTTACTCTTTTTTCATGCTTCATATTCTCTGAGATTAAGATTATCAAACATCAAAAGAATATGGAAGATTCAGGAAAATAAACTTTCTTCCCCTTATGTGTCTCCATCCCCGACACGATCTTCCAGAGTTCAGGCACTGAAGCTAACTTGCTCCTCAGGTAAACCAAGCCTTTTAGCCTCTTCCTTACACAAGCACCCTCGAAGCAAACAAGCAGATAGTGACTCATGGAATAAATTATAGAGACAGTCCCTAATTTTACCCTTCCCCAAGAGCATTGCAATCCCCTCTCCCAACAAGGCAAGTTTCCAATTTTAAGAATAACAATTATTTTTAAAATATAAAAATAAAGTCATATTCTATATATTTTTAAACTACTAAATTATAGATTGATTCAAATATAAAATAGTATAAACGTCAAAGCATGCCTACAGCAAATGTTATATATTTAGAAATAACATGTAAGTTCCACAAATGCTATCTCACTAACTAGTATTTTTTTTACTGATTTCTCTTCAAAATTGTTAGTGAGGTGCACTTTTACTAAAACATTACACATCTCTCAGGCACACATAAACCTTTAGAAACCGCTAAACTACTAGTAAACCCTGACACGTGAGTGCTAGAAAATGTAGCACTGTAGGATGTGTGGATGGCTCCTATGAACCTATAAAACAAATATTTGAGATGAATATTAATTTGTGTTAGCCACAGATTTGTGGATGGAACTTGAGGTATACTGGGGCATCAATAGAAACAATGTCCAAGGTTTCTCTGTAGGTACTTGGCAGGCTAAGCTATTTCCGTACTTTTGACCCAACTGGCTGCTGCAAGAGATGATACACAAGCTAATCCAAGAGCCTGGTCCAACAGAAATGGGTTCTTTACCCCAGTCAGATAACTATTCCTTCTCCCTCTCTTACACTCATTTGGGCTCTCTCTCCAGTCAAGACATCCCCCCATGCAGCATCCTTTCAATATTCCCACATAATTGCCTTCCCTTCACTCTGCAGGGCACCTCAGGCTACAGCAAGGAGAAAAGGTGTCAGGTCACAGTCAGACTGCTCCAATACCACGAGGACAGCGTGTCAGGACATGGAGGAACAACACTGAACCAAGGAGGTCTGGAGAGCAGAGCTTCCTGTGGCCTAGCTGAAAGAAGGGCATGCTGCTGCCTTTGGGGACCCTGTCCCCCACACCAAAGCTGCTGCAAGGGGTGGTTCAGGTCAGAATATCACGTTGCCATCTTACAAATCTTCTAGAATCAGCTGCATTTTTTGCTCATTTCTTAGGTTGGTGCAGATATTAACAGCAAAACATGAAATTATGAGTAGTTAAAGCCCCACTCTGATTCTCTTCCACAAAAATGGACACTAATTAGTACTATTCAGTTTCTTCAAGTGAAATTGTGTAAGACGTTTCTGAGACACCGCTCGGTTAGCCATTCAACGCCCAGACATCTCCGCAGAGCATGGATCTGGCCGCGTACCCAGCGCACGCATGGGCACAGCCAGTAAACAAGTAGAAATCAATCAATCCATTCCCCCATAAGATTGTTGCCACTTGAACTGCAGCATCTCCCACACTGATATTGTGGATGATTCAGTTTCATCTTGATTACGACCAGCAATAAAAATCTTTCACATTCTCATTTTATTCAAGCCAAAGGACAACCCTGCTGCAGTGACATATGGCTCTGCTCCTCCGCGAATATGTTAGACTGCCTACAAAATCTCCTTGTCTAGCAAAGGATAATGGTTTTTAAAATCAATGACCTGCGTTAATTTGTATTTTCCACCAAGAAAACCTCACATATCATCACAATCATCTTTCTATACAAGAGATAGATGCATTTTCTCACATTGTTTGCATTTTTTCCTCCCTTAATGGAGTGGTTTTAGACTATGTCATTGATTAGATAGCTGTAATGTGTGTGTGTTTTTCCAGCAAAAAAGTCAGCTTGGGGTTGACAGACTACAGAGCAATTCCTGGTATAAAACTAAAGCATAGTTGAAACAACATAAAAAACAGCCTAGAGAATATGGATTAAGTATGGGAAGTTTTGCATCACCTTGAAAACAAGAGGCAGTTCCTAGCTGATTACTAATGTGCAGTTTTCAGCCTTAAGGGATTTGGTATTGTCTCTGGATTTTATTTTTAAATCCAAACATCTTTTCTGTAGGATACATACTGCCATCTAAGTGAGTGTCCCAAACTCCATGCAACAGGATCAAAACACCTCCTGCTCTTCTTCTAGCTGCATGCTTCTTCACCATGTTACTTACTGCAATATTACCAGCTCCCATATCAAAGGCCAAGATTACCCCAGGTTGCTCTTTGGGGGAAGAACTAAAATTTCCATCCCTGTGAGGCAGAGAGGGACACGAAACCAAGGTCCCCCATTCTCTTGGGGGAGACCTTTATAAATGGCTCCTTGTAAGCCTGCCATATGGAACGGATCTGTATTTTCATGTGGTTAGGAAGTATTTCTCTGATGAAGATGCAGGTTCACATAACAAGGAGAGCTGCAGCTCCATGAAATTGTAACACCTGATGTACAAGCACCAGATCATTAAAAATGGGCATGAAAAGATAGGAAGAATTTATGACTCCTTTTTCCATCTAAAACTACACTTCTGAAAGCAGCTGATTCTGTTTATTTATTCTGTTTTTAACAAAACGTCTTCTGCCTGTGCCAAAAATTTCTTAATAGTAAATAGGATGTAAACTGCATGACATACAGGAGCAGATTTTGTTTAGCAAATGCTTAATGTCATTGTCATGGTTTCTAAAAAGGCAGCTTGTAATGGCACTGAAATTTGCACTTACTGCAGCTTAATTAACAAACGCCCATTTCCCATTTATATCTCACGTAGAGACTTTCAAATTAAAAAGGGAAATATTTACTCATGTACTACTGTACGCAGATGAAGTGTATGATGAAAAACACTTCATCCTAGAACTCTGAACTATTATTTCCTTTGGTCTGTGATGAAATATGGTAAATCAATACTCTGTCAAGATTTATTAACTTATTTTAAACAAACAAACTCCTGTCTTGCCTAATCAGTGAAAGTCCAGAAGGATCTAAGATCTGGTCTTCAACAGACTAACAGATACAGAATTACAATTTTTGGACAGCTAACATCAAGTACTACAAAGAAATAGCTGCTATTATTATAGACAAAAAAAAAAAAAAGCGAGAATGATGGAACAAAACCAGAAATGTACGAAACATAACCAGGAAGAAATCATAAGGTATTACTTGAGCAAGCTGATCTGCATTTATGGGATACTTGTTTAAGCAAAGCAGGATGGAACCACTACAGTTATTTCACAAGCCATTGCAGCACCTGAGAAAATATGGCATCTCCAGGGCTTAGAGTTTTACTTAACATATGTTGGCCAATCGATAGAAAAAAATTGTTTTTTTTTTGTTTTGTTTTGTTTTTTTTGTTCTCAGATTCTTTCTACTGACTAATTGTTTGAAGCTGCAGATGCCTTGCATTCTAAAATATGACATTAACCTCTCTTCCAGTCATAACTTATTTTCAATTACCATGTCAATGGTAACCTGCAAATTGAAACCTGTAAATCTTTTTTGATTTACATCACGTTTATGGAGATTAATGGCACGCCAAATGTCATTACCCAATGACCTAATTCCTTAGAAAAAAAACTTTGGGGGGCTAGTATAAATCTCTATAGATAATCTAAAATAAAGCCCAACAAGAAGGAGCGGCTTCTAACTCACAGTGCATTAAACCCAGGGACGTGAAATGGGCACTGTCTGATTACCTTTTTAGTAAATATGGATTTATAATTTGTGCTGCAATGTTAAACATGCCCATCAACCCTTTGCCACTGAGCACTCCACCCTTCAGTGACAGCAGTGCTGAAACAGGGGTTCTGTCCTACCCAAACATCTTTCAGAGGTTTTCCTTTCTTCAGTTATAACTGAAGACTCAAGTGTTTGTAAGGGTCAGCTGTAACTGAGGAGAAAGGTTACCAGTTGGGGTTTCAAGGCAAAGGCAATGACCATACTGATCAGTGACTGATCTACTAAAAGAAAAAGAAACCTTAGTATTAGACTCAATTTCGAAAATTTTTAACGAAGCCATTAAGTGGAACTTTGGCATCCAAAGTTAAGTTTGCCATAATGAAACTGAAGTGGGGGAAAAAAAAAAAAAAA
>VXAA01004441.1:316209-357313 GCA_013399115.1 Anseranas semipalmata | reverse complement strand
AAAAAAAAAAAAAAAAAGAGTTCAGGACATGGAATAGGACTGATATTTCTCAAATGTGTATCAGCATCACATTATCTGATATTAGTTGAACATACCGGCCCATTTTTATCCAACCATTTTTCACAGAAATTGTTGAACTAGGAAAAAAAGTCCTCCTTTAAGAATCAAATACTTAGAACACAATCATCCACCAAACACATTTAAACAATCAAAATTCAAGAGGAAACTTTCAAAACATCTAATGTCAGTGAAACAACAGTTTGATCCACAAGTTATCTAGCATCAGCCATCAGCAATATTCTATTAAAATGGAGGCAGGCTGAGTAAAGAAAAATGGGAACTCTATTGTAAAAGTCTAGTAAATCTTTATATCTGGAACTCTCAAGTTAAGGGAAGGAAAATGAAACAACATCCTAAAAAGAGAGGAAGTCATAAGACTAGTAGGTGACTATTAGAATTTGAAAGCATTTGTTTTTTAACATCATAACAGACATAAGAAACAGTTAAGCTTATTACTTAAAGCTAGAAAAAGAAAATTTAAAAAACAAAAGAGCAAAAACCAATTTCCTGTAGAGGTGAAGTGAATTCATTTAATTTTGCAAATCTGCAAGCCATTTAAAACTACTCCACTATGATTGTGTATTGCAGTTCATTATTTCTAAGTGTCCAATAAAATATGAAACTGTTGGCAATCCGGCTGCCCAAATGTCCATCCGTCTACCTGTCAAACTACTCCTAATATCCTTTTCATCCAAATTTTGCAGGAACAGAGATACAGCAGCATGACAGAGTCAAGAAAGAGGACTACATGACAAAGAAAATATCTGAAGGAAGTAAGGTCTCGGTTTTCAACTCCACCCTCAATTCCACCCCCAAGCCAGCACATAATATAGTTTCTGGATGGATAATACACCTCTCTCTCATCTATTTTGAAGTTCAGAGAGAAAGAATCAATTACAGCCAGGTAACAGAGAAAGCTAACAAAAGAGATTCTTACCACTGAAAATTGCAGTGTGTGCAACTGCTCACAATCATACCTATCCTACAGCTTCCAGGAAACAACTGCGATGGCACAGTCTGATCTCTGAACTAGTTGGTGAGATGATGTATTTGAAGACTAAATAGCAGTCTTCAAAGGCCTAAGATTAAATAGAATAGATTAGGTACAGAGTTTCAATTTCACTATAAAAATATTGCAAGTTCAGTATTTACACAAATATTTGATGCATTACACTAAAAAAAATTCCTTTTGATAGACACCTTCCCCTCTGAAGTGCTTACAGGAAAAAAAATTAGGTAATGACCTGCAGTTCTCTGCAGCTAAGTGTTGTATTCACTGCTAACTCTCCCTTAACACCCACTGCTGTTACCAACCTTCTTAAATCATGCTGATCTTACCTAAGAGCCACTATAGGAACAGGCTGACACAGCAGCTAGAGCAACCAACTATTTCTCAACGTATGCACAGCAGCAGCCAAAGCTATTTAAGTAAAGGACTAAAATACAACAAATAGGGACCATAAAATATATTTATTGTTCTTTCTACCTCCAGAACAACTTCTGTTGCTGTTGCCATGGAGGCTGTAAGGCATTACAGAAAACTCTGTTTAAATTGAAGGCTTTGAATGACTTACAATGGAGAGGGACTTTTCATTAACAGGTCTTTACCTATTAATCACCAGTACTCCAACTAGTTCACTTTTAGAATGTTCCTATTTAATAAATGAGGACATATAGTGCAAAAGCTTGCCACTTACTTATTACAGAGTTTTAAGCATTAGAACAAAGAGAAGGTATATATTTCCTAGTTCTTTTTGGATGAATGATCTGCTTAGGACCTAATCCAGCCCAAAATAAGGACTTCCAATGATAGGTCCACAACTTAAGACAAACCTACATTCTTTTTAAAAAAATGAAAATGAATCTTTTATCTGTTTAGTTGATCTGTTCTGCACAAGCACATATGAAAATAACTTTCAATAAATGTATTAAATGTTTTTCATATGCATATCAACTTTAATCTATAATTATCTAAATACGAGATATAAGTAATTCCCTCCTCCATAGCTTATTACATGACACAGTGTTATTTATTATTGAATATATTTTCACATACAAGCTATCTTCACACCAAAGAGTCATTACATCTTGCAGAAGCTATAATCAGAGTTTTGCTCTGCAGAGGCAGATGTGCTCTCAGGTGACCCAAGTCATAAGGTTTTGTTACTCAGTTCTCTCATGTTCTTTGAGAATTTACTTGGTCAGAACCACAAAATTCTCCTCTGCAAACTATAAATAACACTTGTCATGTTATGTTTAATGACTAAAGGCAGGTTGGAAGTCAAAAATCCATTAGTGGTTGTCAAACGCCGTGAAGTCTGTAACCAAAAACAATTACGAATGCAACAGCAGCCAACCAATGCCCAATCTGGATAAGAAACTGGGAGAATTTTTGACAGAACTTTTGAAGAAATGTTTATTCTGGGGAAAAAAAAATGGCTATGGCATCTTCAGCATGGAGAATCTTGTAACTGTAAAGAAACATCCAAAAGACACTTATTCAGAAGACATTTAAGAAGTCTACAGCTTTGCCTCCCACACACCCAACAAAACACAGTGAGTGAACAGTCAGTCATTAACGGCCTTGCAAAAAAAAATGGTACATTTTGAAAATATGATCTGATTCACTATCCCATATTTTAAGCATATGTACTATTAGACAGGATCACAGAAGTTTTCAAAAAGATACAAGCAGTGTGATGATTAAAAAGATTTTCTCAGGCAGAAAAATGTGTTCAAAGTTTTCCAGTCTATCTTCTTTAGGACACTCTTGTCAATGGCACTGTTAATTATCCAAGTACCTTGATAATCAATGATAATAATTAGTCTGACTAACCCAGTTAACCACTGCTGCACTGAGACAGTATTCACTTACTGACATTCAGAAGGACAAAGGCAGACCACAGATTCACATCTAACAGAAATTAGGTAAAGGAGTACAAAATAAGCAAATAGATTCAAAGTTATGCACTTCATTTTTGTAATTACACATTTTTAAGTAGTCAACATGCTAATTAGAAGACTTTTCTTTCCCAGGGTTAAAAAGAAAAACCCTGTCATTCAAATGTGAAGTTGCCTAATAATTGCAATGTAACTGCATAGCTATCACTGCCAACTCACCAACTCCACCTCTACTTGTTTTTAATTTTATTACTATTCTTTGTTCATAAATATTATTTATGCTGGGTTTTAGTAGAGGTGAACAGTTCAAAGAAAAAAGAAAACTATTGTAGTATTTCTTTTTCAAAAGCCACAATCCAAACACCTTAATCAAGAAGTAAACCATAACACTTCCAACTTCTCCCTGTCTGGTGTCAAGGGGCAAGTATGATGGATTTTCAGCAGAGCCACACCACTGCAGTGTCACTCCAAACTAGAATTCATTTTCTTTCCACCTCATTGCCAGCACATTATCCCGTGGTGTTCTCTTCTTCTCTACAGTCCACACTGTCCTTTTCAGGCTCTCGTGTTTCATGATTCATCAGGCACAAATTTTATTGAGACTCCCTAATGCTTTTATCAAACTCGCCGTACTTTCCTATGGTCTCCCAGATGTCAATTTACAATTATTTTATTACACACACACACACACACACACACACACACAAAAAGTAATGAAATAGAGACCATCTCTGAACATCTCCATCAAATGGGCCACCAGCTGCTACACAGCTTACCAAAAGAGTTAATGAAGTGGTCTACCACACACTAATAAAAGATACACATACAAACAGCATCTCAACTACATTTTAATGAAAAAATTAATGTGTTAGTGGAACATACATTTTCTAAGTTACCGTAGATTATAAGTATCCTAGTACAAGTTTCAAAATGCAGCAAATAAACAGGTTTTTTTTGGTTTAAAAAAAAAAAAAAAACACAAATCTTGTAAGAGTAGACTTCATATCCACTCAATTATTCAGTGAATAAATACTAAATATTTTCAAGAAATAGCAAATCAAAGATTCCAGAAGTTTTGACATACATCTACATTATCACTCTAAATACATAAAATTGGGTAAAAGAAAGAGGTATTAGGTAAGTACATTTGTTGTCCAACGCCCTAAGCTCCTCCCCACCCCATCCCCCTCAAAATGAAACCTATGGGTGGCAACACAGAGTCTTTTAGCAACAGCTGGGACAGTGGACAACCATAGGTGCATTATCATACTAAGCACCTTTTCCTAAGGAAAAGATCATAACTTCACCTTTGATCACTACTCCAGTTTTAATGCCAGTTGTGCTTGACACTTTTACCCCGCTATCACACAGGCAGCTATTTTAGCATCACACTGAGAAAAACAGAAGACAAACAGATTGATTGGAAGATAGATGGGCCTTTTCTTCAGCATTAAAGAGAAGAAAAAGAGGCACTCTATACCAAGGTACAGCAGAAGTCATCATCACGTTGGCGTTCTTAACCTGTTGATAAAACTGTCCCTCCTCACCCTGCCCGGTGATTTAACCTCAAATAGTTCAGAAATAATCAGCAACGTTAAAAACATTCCTGTTTGTGAAAGCTAGGCTGCATGCACTCCAAGCTTAGGAACTGAGCTGTTACCATTTATTTGTGAGGCAGCAGCACGGTGGGGTGGAGGAGAGCTGGGAAAGCCTCAAACTCCTCCAGGCACTGATGACTGGGTTATCACCAGTCATACTCCTCGCTCTGTACTGCAACTTCTCTTCCAGTCATTAGCCCAGAAGAGCTCTGACATTGTTATTAATACAGGTGCCCTTAGAGCTTCATAAGACAAGGGGAATCGAGAGCTAACATGAAGGGAGAGGGATTACACAGGCCGATGAGAAACCAGAGTCTTCCTCCCAGTCAAATTCCATGCCATTGACTTGCTCCTATTACATGACTGTCACATAACCTAAGGGGGGAAAAGTGTGGAAAAAAGTGAGCAACATTTGATCTTGGCACTTATTTCCACAGCTGCAAGTACAGAGTAATTTCAAAAGGTGTGAACTCTAAGAAATGTGAATTATTTTAACAACTAAGGCACTATTCACGTAAACACCAATTCTAAGGAATATTTAAGTGTTAACTTGCCCTTGATTTCAGTTGAATGAACAGTGTAAATACTTCTTCAGAAGTGGATTTTTCAGAATACCATGATACAATGGTAGATTTTTAAGTCTTATCCTTAAGTATCGTACCAGATTCTGACATTTCTCCAATATACTTATTAAAAGCATATTGTAAAAAATTGAGTCTCTGACAAAAAATATTCCCATAGTGTCCTTAAAATAGTAAGGAGGAACCATTGAAAATAAATCCTTGTATTTAAGTAATTGGCCAGATTTTTACTCCAAAAATACATATATTTCCATTTACCTCAGAACTCAAGCTAGAAGTGATAACATCAGGTTTACCTCTGGAAAGTGGTGTTAAGACTTCGTCTATTTGTGAAGAAACCCCACATCCTTGGAAAGCACAGCAATTCTGTCTATACAAAATAAAGCAGCAGTACATAGCGGTAATACTTGGCGTTACTCCTCAGAAGTCTGAATTTAGTTATAACAAGCACTGTTGCTTACTGAAAAGCTTAGGCACAGATTTGTAGAGTTATTTGACAAAAATTTGATAGCTTTTGTAAGAGCACTGCCTTGCATACACAGATGTAGCTGGAGACATCTGTGAGCTAAACAATGCTGAGGTGCATCTCCCTCTGTAATTCCGTCCCAGTAGGCAATGATCTGGAAAACCTCAAAGCGTAACACATTAAGTTCAAGAAGCCATTTCAGGGATCCTAACTCCTCTCCCTTATCATCTGTAGCACATGTTTACCATTTATGGCTCATCACCAGGACATGCAATCACTCATATACCAAATGTTCAAGAAGCTCAGTGGCTTAGGAAGAAAGGCCATTAATATTCTGAACTGTCTGGAGACATCCAACCTTGGAAAGGCTCATGACTTCGTACCGCCATGCTCAGAAGCCTTTGACACACTTCGCTAACCTAAGTCTCTCCTAACAAGTTCGGCTTGCATATGTAAAGCAATATTGATTCAGCTGCACATAACTGTTTATAAAGCCTTTCAGAGACACAGCATCTTCAAACACTACTGCAGACATTAGACCATATCTTCCTAGGAGAGGTTTAGTGGCTGTCAGTGAAGCTTGACTTAATGATGCACACTGCGCCAACCACTGGATTTAATTAACTTTTTTGGTTGGCCTCACAGAGCTGTTTTCTATAATCTGATCTTGTCTGCATGAACCCTGCTATGATTGTGTGCTGGAAGGAGACTCGCAGCCACAACATTTTCATAAATAAACTACCTCAATTTATAAATACTGTGCTGATAAGGAGCAAAGATATCGTGGTATCCACACACAGATAAAACACAGCACAAAGCTTCTTTCTGAGGCAAAATATCTGGAGAGTAAACTTAAAGGAGAGAACACCATCCTTCTAAATACAATTTAATAAACAGTTTACAGTTTAATAAAGGGAGGAACCAGGACAATAAGGAATGGTTGTTTTGAAATGAATGCCTTTATCTACACCACATGGCGTCTTTCCCAGTGGCACTACCAGAATTCAATAGTGTGGTTTCATAAAAAAGGATAAGCACTAGTCTTCACTGTGCTGCTTTCAGCAGCTTGTTTGTTTAAGACTTCCAACTAGAAAGCTATGTAAGCTGACACTTTACATGAACCGCTTTACTTATCACTTAAAATGCAAAACAGAACATGACATATTCCCACTTACCCAACTGTACTAGGTTTAATTTATAAATACAAGGAGCGTTCAAGGATAAATGACAGAGCTCTGTTTCAGACATCATCTAAAAATTCCTTCCTGATGTTTAATTTTCTTTCCTTTTCACACAATCACATTCTAGGCATAATGGTTAAAAAATGCCACATGCAACACACATGGGCTAGCTCATTTATTCAAACTTCTAACACAGGCAGTGAGATGTATGCGAATGTGAGTGCCATAACACTCCTTACCCACAGCTGTGTCTCTACACCTGCCCTCATTTCATCTGTTATTCCTTACATTATTCTTTTCCCTTCTATATATCTTGTTTAATTAAGACATTTTGTTATTTGCTGCCATTGGCATCTGTAGCATCTTATCAGCACTTACTAGGGAGCAAGCATTTCCAAACTTATAGATGCCAGATTATTTTTTATTAGTGTCTGCAGTCCATAAGCATATCCACCTTTCATATCAAGTTTTTTAACCTTTAACATTTTCAACCTTCAAGCATTTCGGACAGCTGAAAACACCTGAAAAAAACAGTTTCTCCAACTGCAAATGAGAAGTAATCATTTACTAGAAGTGAAATAAATGACACCTAAGCCATTTCACCCCCAGAAGTTCTAGCTTTGCAAAAGAAAAATCCAGAAAAACTAACTTGGTCTTTTTGCTTGGCTTATCGTCATGCCATTAAAATAAACATGAAACAATATGTTCCTTTTTAACCACTTGATGAGTCAGTGCAGCTCAGGAAACTGATAAAAGGTTTATGGAAATAAATTAATATTGCATGAACACTGCTGGAGCTATTAAACAAACATAAGTGAGAACCTACCACTGAAGCCAAAAGACCTTTATACTATAAGGAAAAATTTCAGAAAAGTCAACAATCATTATTACAGCAGGTTCTTTGCCCTACAAAAATGGCATATGACCTAAACAGATGAAAGTGATGCAACTGATAGTCATGTTGTTTATACCAGATCTTACAACTAGATTACATTGCTTTTAACAATAAAAGCTTATTTTAACATCCCTTTTTTATTCATGCTAATGACCACTTATTAAAATCTTTCAGAATTTAAGAATCTATTCTTTAAAAAAAAATTTTTTTTGCATTTCCTTTGAAATTGTATAACAGCATGAAACAGCTCAGTCACTGATGTTTTGCTTATTCTTTTACAAGCCTGACGCATGACTAGTACTTGATGTCTTCAGTTGATGACATTATGCGAGATGACAAAGATTGTGACTGATGTTTTCAGTAAGCACGCCAGGTTTCATTTCTGAAAGCATGGTCAGTTCAGCTACCTTACCTGGAGGTCAAGAGAAAGATCAAAATTACCAGCCTTCCTGCAGGAGTCAGACTCAGACCTGCAGATTGCAGATCCTTTAAATATGTTACTTAAAAGTAGGTGCTGTTTCTCACCCACGTTCACACTATACTTCAGAAATATACACTTGTGTGACCACAAAGGAGACAAACCTTTCTGTGATCTTGCAGTACACAAAGTAAGCTCTGCTCCCGAGCACAGAGACCTCCGCAGATTTAAGTTCCTGAGCTTTCAAGCCAGCAAAGCACTCTCATTTCAACATATCAGGATTTCTGATGAACCTCAGGGATGCACTTGAACCACAAGGAGTTTGGGCAGGAAAAACAGGCAGGTATGCTCAGAAGCAAACAGCTCTCTTGTTATCTCATATATAAATACATAAAAAGTTCTGAAAGTATTTTAGTACTTCAAAGTATGATTGCCAAATATTCCAACAATTTTCTCAACCATGGTATATTTTTACTCGTGTGGAGGACAGCATTTAAAATCCACTCTAGACACCATTCATCCAGTTGGGGGGGGCATAAACATTTTGCCTTGACAGAATCCCTGCATTTTTATTTATTTATTTATTAAGTTAAGGTCAGCCTTTACAACATATCATTGATCAACTGGCTTATTCATTACTGACCTCTCTCTAAGTTAGTTACACCAAGATAATAGTAGATCTACAGAAGATGTGAATTCAAAGATACAATTTCCACAATTCAGTTTTGCACTCTAATGAAAGCCATGCTGAGATTTTAGAAACCACATTTTTAACTTAAAAAAAAAAAACACACAACAAAAAACAGGTTTAGAGCAAGAAACTATGAAGTAACCTTTATAGGAACATCTTTATTGAAGATTTTTACTGACAGTAAAAGTACTTTTTTTTTTTTTAAATCGTCATCTGTTGCATAAATCCTCCTTTATATACTGTCTTCCAGATATAACTGTGGCCTACAATAAAACTCTATTAACCATACTTGCATTGGGAAGACCACAGCTAGGTGCTCGAGATCACTGCTATCAGCAAAAAGCACCACTGTGGAGAACTGCCACTACCCTTTCTGTGTCAAGCACAGAAATCCTCAATACAGAGTTTTAGCATATTATACAAACAACCTCAAATTATAATTTTGCACAAGAATTATCTTTGGAGATATTAATAAATCTACTGTTTCCAGCTTTCTACCAATTTTAATTCCTCCCAACTCCTGAACCATATTTCTGTCTTTCATTCCCTCCCTTGACTGACAATGAACAACACTAGGAGTGTAATCTCAAATTCATCAATGTTCATTAAATTAGGATTTTAATAAAGTTCATCTATAAGTAGACATGTTATTGACTCCTGTGTTTGATTGAAAAAAAATACTTCTGCTTTATGGCAGACACTCACAAAGAGAAATTTTATATTTAATTAAGAAAAAATCCATAATTATGGATCTACATACTTTATGACGGTAATTGTTTCAAAAGATCTCTCTAAACATGGTTTGCTCATCAGGACTTAAATGATTTCATATAGCACATTAACAACCTTATACTACTGTCAAAAGAGTCATTCCTAATATTCCATTAGACTCATTCACACATTTGTGTTGGCTTTTTTAAAAAAACTTACTGAAAGGAAATTGAAAGAGAGCAGAAGAAAGCTGCTTCTGCAAAGTTAGTTCAAGTGAAATCACAGAAAAAGGAAACAGTATAATCAAGAACAATGGTAGTCTTTCTTTGAGACCTTCTTTCTTATTATAATAAATAACAACCCTTTGAATAAAAGGAGACTGGTAATTACTCAACATTATCCTCTAAAAAGATGAACAACCTGAAGTTATTTTCATCCTATATTAAGACAAATTAAATGTTAGCATATTTTAGTGTGTTTAATTTAATTACAATCTATTTCTCACAAAAGGAGATGATGTTGTTCAAGGTCGATTTTTTTTTTTTTTTTAAAAAGCCTATTAAATTTTCCCTACCTGCTGACCAGAATAGTCAGATCTAGTTGTTGATACCCCCCCCCAAATATATAGATTTGGCTTATTAAATTGACTGCATGGCAATTACACAGCAGAGGAGAGAGTAGTCAGCAAACAAACATTCAAGACTTACCATTTACACAGATTTCAAAAGATTTGCAAAGGTCATCTTCAAACAGGCAGCCTAAAAACACAACAGAAAGGTAAAAATTAATACAGGTTTCAAACTGTGGATAATTAGCACAGACTGAAGTCCCCTCAGGCTATTAAATGCTCAGCAAGAGTCAGTCATTTGGTTGGCCTTAGGAGTCTAAATTGGGCAGTACAGAAAGTGAAGAACATAGTAATAAGGCTGGTTAGACAGCACATCTTTCTAACTGGTTACATCCAGAATAACCTCTGGTGTTTTTCTTCCTCTCGTTCCTCTGCTGAGGGTTCAGTTTTCTCAATGCTTCTCTCCTATTTAGTAATTTGAGGAACTTTACGTTCCCCAGCTTTGATCACAATATTATACAACAGCAGAGTAATGCTGCTACACACTCCCAGAAATCAGGAGTTTCCTCAAGCTATTTACACTGCAATGAGACAAGCCTAGGAATTAGGTATAAATTGCTTGAAATGAGTTAAAGAGCTCCAGGCTTTGATTTAGTAACTTCAACCATAGACCATGCCTAGATCCTCACGAGCACTTACTCTTTGGAGAGAGGCTTAAAAGTGAAGCCATCCATACCAACACTGTGATACCTTCAGAGAGAGCTGACAAATCTTCTAGTGTCCCCTCCATTTGAAGCAGGAAGTCTGTCCCCAGACTGGCTCCTTTGCAGCTCCCTGCTATGCCAGCCCACACCTCACCCTAGAAACTGCATCCAGGTTGGCAAACCCAGCTCATCCACTTAGACACGTCTCCACGGATGAAAGTATTCCATCCCCCTGTGGGTGACACCACCAAACCAGGTAATGAGACACTTGTTATTACCCCCTCTGTCTCCAACTAAAGCAGGCTCCTGCCGGTATTCCTGAGAGCAGCAGAGAAGCAGGCAGGATGCTCTCTGCTCTGGTCACTCAACACTGAGGGACAGTGGGTAAGGACCAAGCGCAGAAGCAATGTTAAGTATAATGCTACTGTCAAGGGCATACACTCTGTTAATCCAACCAGTCGTTTCTTATCTTTGTGTTCTCACAAAGATAAACAACTAGGACGGGATAAACTCCAAGGAATGAGGCTATATTTTGAACACAGACACTGCCCTAGAGAACACATTTCCACAATTAAGCCTTTTAATTCTGGGAAGTACCTTAAGTTTATAAATGGACACAGAGTTATAGAAATTAGGTGGTTTTGAGTAGTTTCACACTATGCATCAAAAACCAGTCAGGAACTTCACCAAACCTAAACACCAGAGCACATCCTCTCTCCCCAGAAGCAGAGAGTATAAATATATCTCTATTCATCAGAGTCAAAGGGATTAAGTAGGTTGTTCTTACAAAAAAAAAATAAAATTAAAATTAAAAAAATCTCAAGACTCTACCTATGAATTACCCAAGTCCTAATCCTGCTAACAGAAAAGTTCAGGGGGAGTGGGTTACTTATGTATACCTGCACAACCTTTCGGTAGGTAACTGCATTAGCACATCATTAAGCCTGAACTAACATATTATGTCTCTCAGCAGGATTTATTAGCACAGTGCTAGGTCTGAGCTAAGCATCTACACAAATTCAAGTCACACTGGTGCACTGGCAGAACCACTTACATCTACAGCCACACCTGCCTACAAAGACCACAGACATAACCTTACAAAAATGACAGCCTACAACATGCACCCTGATAAAAGCATTCTCTTGTCCTTTTACCCGTGCACCAACAAACCATTGGTATTTCTTCGGTAGCTTTTGAAAGGTGGAGAAAGTTTCAGATTCAGAAAGGATTCTGCAAGCAGAGTATGGCAGAACGGCATGTGTCTAAACAGTCCACAAACTCCAGTGTGTGACATTTTTGAGACATGTATAATTTTGTTCCAGACAAGTCTACTGTAGCAGCTGTTTGACCTGAAACAGCATCTGAAAACTCCCTGAAGATATCTGATTGCAGCCTTGGTGCCAACCCAGCAAAGCAGAAGGATGCCTCGACTATGTATTGACTCATAAAGAACCTGAGAGAAGAACGATGACAGGCAGTGGCCAGAACACATCAGCACAGATGGAGCTCTAATTAAAAGCATAGTAATGATCACTTCAAAAATTAAAATCTTGCAGGAAAAAAAAAAAAAAAGGAGGTAAAAGACTTCACGTACTAATATAGACTAGACAAATGACAGGTGTACTTCAATATTCCTGTTCTCAGACATTTGATGTTGCCATTTCTTCTAAAAGAGAAGTTTTTATGGTTAGGAAAAAATCCCTGGTAAAATCTGTCTGCCTTGCTTTCCTGGCAGATCTCAAAGAGGTTAAAACCAGAAGCCTGAGATGGCCATTTCCTCTGAAGCACTACAGAAGGTGTCCTGTGACCAAGGGAGGACAGAAGTCTTGTAGCTGATTTCTCACCCTGCAGTGGCCATGCTGGTGTCAGATGAGAAATTTCAACCAGGAGCATTTCTGGGGGAGTCACAAGGTAAAAGCAGTGACTGGTTCACGCAGACCCTTCTGATTTTAAACACCTGGCAGCTGTTAATGAGGGCCACAGCCACCTGCTGCCCAAAGCCACCTGCTAGAGATAGTATATTTTCCACAGTATATGGAAATTCTACTTCTGAGATTAAAGATGAACAAAATGATTATGAACAATTATTATAAAATGATTATGTTCAGATGCAAAGACATAAAGAGCCAGGCTACATCAGTACAGAATTCTGTCTCAAACGCACTCTGCTTTTGCTTGATAAGCTTTGCGTTATCACCTAATATGTTTCCATGAAAAGCACGAAAGAAAACTGATTTTGTCATGTTTAGTTTCTCTTTTAATAATAGTTGGTTATTAGATGCTGACTGCAGCTAGGCATTTGATGCCATTAGCCTTGGAAATTTATGTCTTGGAGAGCGAATTAATGAAGTCAATGCATTGAAAACTATACCCATCCATGATTACCCTAAAATAGACTACAAGGACCTCCAAAACTCCTTGAAAAATACTGTATTTCAAGTTATTACTAGTGTTGATTGTTATGCATATTTCACCCAACCAGTCAATTGCTAATTTAACTACTAATTTATCTTTTGTTGTTATTGCTGTGACATTAAGAAGCACCATATTTCATTTTAAATATCATCTACCAACTAATAATAATGATGGCAATAAGTCATCACTGAAGAGTGAAGAGGCATTGTCTCCAATAGGCACTTAATTCAGTTCATGCCTTATGGGATCAAAATTACATTTCATTTTCTATAAAACAAATCTTCTACCAGCAATCTTCCCCAAAAATACATAAACCTGAGGCAATACTCCTCACCACCCCCAGAAAACATACCCATCCCCCAAATTTACTTCATACAGCAGCCCTTAAATAAACTCTCCATATAGCTTCAACCAGCTGAAGCAGACTAAAACGGAACAGGTACACAAATGCACTTCTTTGATTATACGTCTAAATATGCCAAATTACGTTTTCCAAGAACTCACTGCAGACAGCAGTAGATTCAGATGTGTCATTTATGCAGTAAAATGTGAATACAAGAACCTGGCATTGCAGTGCCAAGACAATTTTACACGCCCAATTCAGCTATCCCCATATGTCTTCTCAAGAAGAGATCTTCCTAGCATTAATTAACACACACCAAAATCAAGGGACAGTCAACACTTCAACACCAAATAAACTGATTTGAACCTAGTGTTTATTATTGCTTTGTTTAACCTAGAATTTAAATACAGGCTTCTTACTTAACTTGCATTAACAATTCACCTTTTCACTAATGCTTATATGGCCCTAGTGATAAATCCCATGTCTCAGTGGTGAGAAAGAAGGCTGGAACAATGATAGAGCTGTGCACAGGTGCACCAGAACCCACAATAATATATTCAATTGTAAGCTTCATCATCAACTCCCCCTGTAGCCAAGGCACAGAAATCTACACTGTACATCTTGCAATACAGGGGGAGTTTTTCCCTGACACATACAGAAGTTGGCTGTTTAAACTCCAGGTAGCGATGACATTAAGGATTATCCCATACACTTGGGTAAATATATGCTTTTCACATTCTTGAGTATAAAGGTTTGCAAAGGTGTGGCATGTGTCCACTAACTTCTAGCAGCATAACTCAGTTGCCTGCAATTCTAGTAGATTGCTTCATTATAGCAGGACCATTTGTGTCAGACCCACTCAAGTATATACCTTTTCTCATTATTTTTTTTTTTTTAAAGCTTTATGACTGCCTAAATAAGGGCAGGTAGCTATGCTATATGTTACAGTACACTTACATGGAACAGTCTGTTAACTAGCCAGGAAAGTAGATTCCATTGGGCTTATCAAAATCTTCCACCTCCTTTCTTCTCCAATAGTTTTTCAGCACAACATAATTGCAAAACAATGCTGTTGCAAGCCCCATGTATTGTAGCATAGGACCTAAAAGTTTAAACCTCTTTGTCAAGATACTCTTCTCATGAGACACTAACAAAACTATTCCCCTCCTCCTTTCAGCAGGTTTACAGCAGTTCTGCTTTCCTAAATCCAAAGAGAAATTAGGCTTAAGAGTTTAAAACCACTAGACCATACTCTTTGTTTGGATTTACAGGAGACACCTCTGAAAATTACAACAGTCAAGCATCAGCTGAAATCATCTGAGCTTTGTCTAGAAAATGCTATAGTAATTTACTTATCAAGAAGAGAATTTTATTAAAACTACTGATCAAACAGATTGTATTCTGTTAACTTTTCTATCCTTTCCCCCCCATTAACCAACCTTGGATGATTTTGCATTAAATACGTCTCATCTGAGAATACCCAAGCTTTGTAAGCAGCTTTATTAACTAAGAAAAAAATAAAATAGGCCTTAGGCACTTTTTATCAGAAATCATGTTACATCACCAAAATAAGAAAACAAACAAGAGACAATAACAGCTAGATTTCTCCTGTATTTATCAATTACAAATTAGGAAAATACAAACCTCCTAAATCCTTACTGTTGTTGTAGCTTTCTGTCTCTTCCTTTCATGAATTTCATTCAATTGCCATGTGACCACCTCATGTCTCTTAAACCTTTGCAGACCATAATGATCTCATCTCATTACAAGATTTTAGCCAATAGAGGTTTCTTTAATAAAAAAATATGCTGATGTTCATTAGCATTTTGAATAATCTAGAATGAAAGTTGACATTCATCTCCTTCTTTCAGGTTTACTTGCTTTCTGGTAAGGAGACCTTGAAGAGTAAATTCTGCTAAGCACTGCTAATGGAAACAAAAAAGGAAACACCTGGCTGTGCCAACACTCGGCGTGCCTGATGGGCTTCATCGGTTCTTTACCAACACCTGTGAATGACTCTAAATAGAGCTCATGTTTATTTTCATATAGCAGCATTAAGAAATATGGTCTAAGAATTACACTTTACAAGTACTGAGCTCATACAACTGGGATACTTTGAACTGAAGGAAATGAAGATGCAATGATGACATGAATTGATTGGAAGGAAGAATGAAGTATGACTTTCACACAGAAAACTGAAAGAAGAAGTCTGATGGAGAGAGATATACTCTTCTCACTGGTGGAGGCGAGAGAAAATGTTGTTCAGTCTGTTGAAGCTGTGACCTATCCAACACATCCTCATCTGTCTGCCATATGTGTATTTCTAATGACCCCAGAATTGCAAGAATGGCTGGGAAGAATGCACTTTAAGCTGGTCATGGGTTCCTCTTGTTTTCCCTACTCTACTCTATGTGGTTACATAGGCACTATAGGTGTAATGTATTATTCATTACTCAAAACCTATAAATTGCATGTGAAAATCAACTACTGCTCATTTTCTTCAGCTTTATTTTGGCATTCACTCTGATAATAAATGTGGATGTTCCCTAGTTCTTCAACTTTGCTTTTCATCTCCTTTTTTTTTCTTTGCTTTTTTTTCTGTCCCTCTTTTAATTCTGTTCTAAACTCCTCCACTCTCTTTTTCAAAAGTATATTTTCTACCTCCTACTTGTTCTCTTCTACTCTCAAAAAAAAAAAAAAAACCACTGTTCTACTGCTTTTTGTCCCTCCCAAGCATAGGTATACAGTATTTAGGCATTACCCTTCCAACCCTTTCCCCTGTCTTCACTCATACCTATGAACAGCCAACCTGTCACTTCTTTATCATTTTTGATTGCTGGGAATTACTGGATCTCTGCTCACCCTTTTCGACAGGCGCCCTCCACTTCCCTTCTTCTAGCACACTCAAGCATTCTTCATCTACCTCCCTGCTGGTGAGTGTGCTGTGTAGGAGAGAGGTCAAGAAATGGGAGAGAGGGGCAGAACTTGCTCCATCTTGTTTCCTCTGCTCAGTGCTCTTCAGGAGTGGAGTACATTTAGATGCATTTTCTTTTGTTTTTCTTGGGTTCTCAAGATATCCAGAATAGTTCTTACTGAAACGGGCATTTCATGAAGACATCGGAACCTCTGACAATCTATTATCAACAACTGCTTAAAACAGTAGTTTAACCATGAAACAAAAGTAAATCAATTTGGTTAAAAATAATATTAAAGGAGCACACAATACCAAAGGATTTTTTCTCCCAGGAGAGAAAGTGAGAAAAATATATGACAGCATAGTAAATACTGAGTTTTGATCTTCTGCCCTAACTTCATCTTTTATGTTGTTTTTTTTTTTTAATGTAACAGATGCCTAATGTTTTTTTTTGTTGTTGTTTTTTGTAATACTATAAACCTTTGAGAGTAGAGAGTTTTTATTATTATTATTTTTAATTGTGTGCATGTGTACAAAGCCTAGTACAACAAAGCTCTGGTCTCCGGTGAAGAATCCAGGCCTTCCTGTCATCCAAATTAACAACCAGAAAAATGACACAAGAAATCCCTGCAGTGGTTAACTGGAAGATAGTGTAGTCTCTTATATGAAAAGTTTCCAAAGTAAGGAAAGATTTCCCATAAGTGTTAACATATGGTGTTAACACTTCCCTAACTCTGAATTATTGCTTCTTTCAATCATTTCTCATACACAGTGTATATTGAAATATGATCCTAGCCAGAATAATTCACCATGGAATAAGGAGTTCTCATTCAAAAAGGGAAAATGTCAGTACTAAGCTTATAGCCAAGATTTGCCCCTGAAGCCTCAATCACAGTTCATATTAGCGCTTCAGTTACCTCCTTTATATCACCTGCTATTCAACATGTACAGATTGATGCACTATGTAAGCAAGATAGTACAAAAATGCTGTGATGTATGACACTATTTTTCACTGTGCAGTGGGGCTACTGTGTCCTTTCTGCATTTAAAGGAAAAAAAAATACACCTTTTCTTTTGCATGTAATTAGTCCTGAGCCTGTCCACCACTAAAGAAAGGAATAGCTTTGTGGTGAAAATACTATTAAGTTATCTGATTACTAATGCCATGATTGCAATGATGTAGTGCTTTTCTGCTGGAAAGCACTGAGGAAAGGTCACTATTAAGAATAATTGAAGATGTGATCAGTAATAATAGTTCATGAGAGGAGGAGACAGGGAAAGGCCATCACTAGAAAAGCTCCAGAATAGCATTCGCATTTTGTCCAGGACTCAGAAGAACATGGCATGTCATGGGCTGATATAGGCAGTGTATGTTTTAGTGTGCCTTTTTGTCATTTTTTTCACAGTAAATATTAGAAGAGCTTGCATTGTCTCCCCCGTGAAAAATCACTGTTTTCTCAATGCAACATTTCCCGACTCTGGTTCTGCAGCAGAGATCACCACTAGCTCAGATAATTTTGGCAAATGGGGAGCAAAAATATACTTCCGGCAAATAAGTAGCTCCACTAATACTTAGTTACATTGAATGCTCTCCATTTAAATAATAATAATAAAAAAATGCAGATAAATCCGTTCTTGGAGGACAAATAGAAGATCACTTAAAAACTAAGATTAAAACGATTACTTTGGATCAAGACCAAAATCACCCATACCCACTAACTGTGGAAGAAGAGATCAAATGTGACTTTGCTCAAGTAACTCAGCCCCAAACAAAGTATCCTCGCCATGCTGGTAATCCATATTGGGAAGAAATTAGCACCTCTACAATATATTGTGTATGATCTGTTCTTTCAAAATTAGAAAATGTTAACTGAAGTGCTCACAAGCCATATACAAAATCTCATACAAATCCAAAGCAGTCCTTTAACAACTGTGATTCAGTACCTTCTACTTGTTACCAGTAGCTAAAAGGAATTTCCTCACTGGGCACTGAACTGCCCATTGAAATCACAACTCTGACCTAAGCAAAACTTTTTTGCGCTTAGCAGAGAAGTTGAGGGCAGAACATCATTGAACCTAAATGAAGAATTCCATGTTGCTGTTAAATACATCAACAAGCAGCCTGAAATTTTTAGCTGCTATTGTACACGTGATATCCTTCCCCCCAAAATCTATGGGCAGCAAGGCCTTCTACTATTTCTCATAGTCATAGAATATTGAAACTTAAAACTGATGCATATGTACAGCAGAGCATGATGTTACCCAGCAAAGCCTTCCTCGATACGATTGCATGTAGACCAGCAAATATTGCAGTTCAGTGGCCTCTGTCATATTTATTCCATGAAAGAACTGCTGCCATCATTATATCTGTCAATCTCGTTTTATCCATCAGTAACTGTCAGTCTTATCCTGTATACTTGTTTTACAAAACTGTAGAATGGAATGAATTCTAAGTCCTAATTACAACTCAATTCTAGCCTTCTTCCATGCTCGAGGCTAAGACAAACTGGGTCGAAGAAGTAATGAACCATTAGATAGAGGAACCAGGAACTATCTGTCTGGGGGTTATGTGCTTTGGAAGATAGTTCTTAAGATAAAATTTTCCAGAACACTTACATGGGGAAGAATCTTATGTCCTACATCCGAAGTTAATTAGTCTCCACATTCAGTGACTGCTTTTTGGGGTTTTGTTTTTAAATAGTTTTTTAAAGTTGCTCCTCATGTTTTGGGAAAACTTCCATTATTCTCATAATCAAAGCAAGGAAAAGAGGTATGTTTATCATTTTCCTCTAATAAGCACCAAAATTTTGTTTTCATTATTTGTCAGAGAATCTTAATGAGTATCTGCTTGGTGCTTGAAAAAAAAAAAAAAAAGATAACCAGAATTCACAATTCTCATACAGTCATATCGCCTCCAAAAGTAAGTAAGTACCCAATATTTAAGGGTAGTGCGCCTCTCCCAGTACTGTCTTGAGCAGACTTCAAAGGCAGAAGCAATTTGTTGCAGAGGACCCCTCTGGAATGATTAGCTTTTCTGTTCTAATTAGTAAATAGTAGAGCATCTTTTAACTGATGATGCCTGTGTGGACAGCAGCAGTACAACCAATAGCTGTCACATATGAGTTTTTCTGTTTCCCTTTCTCTTCCTACTTAGAAAATCATTCAACTTTTGTTCTATCTCTATTGCACAGCTAATTATACCAGGATAAATTATCATGCAGATGTGGTAAAAACAACTTGTGAAGAAAAATAAAATGCATCTCCTAACTCTGTGGACTGTCCCTTTGCTCTTCAGACTCCACTGCCATTTATTGCAGGAAAGTATTACAAAATAGAGAAAACAGCACACGAGTGTGGGAGCTACACTTTACAGATTAGCTCCAAATAGGGACGCAGGAACCAGCCAGGACTCTAAATCTGTTTACTTCTGCACATCCATATTGAAGTCTCCTAGATATTGAAAACATTTTAAATTGCTATTATTGGGAGCTTCATAATTTTATCATGCAATTTTGAATCACAATATAATGTTTATTTAGAGTGATGAAAATACCTATGTATGTCATGAAAGAGACACCACTATATATATATTTGGTAATTTCTTTAATAAAGAGTTTAAACAGCCCAGAGTAATCTGTATTAAATATTCATGTATTGGAGAAGAATAATGAAAGTCAATGAAGAAAGTCATAGTCTCTTAAAGCTCTCAAAGGAGAAAAGAATAATATTAGGTAAAATTCAATGGACTGTGATTTATCTATAGAGTTTACCCTGGGAATTTGATTTGCAAATGAAGCTGCAGCACTCTCTAGTAGGGGACAGTTATGGGAAATAAGTCATACAAGGATACTGGTAGCACAATAGAATTAACAGTACTTATTGAAGATGCCAAAAAATTTTCCTTTTCCATAGAAAAATGCAAGAATCTCATAAATGTTTGTGTATTAGAAATTTCTGTAAAGTTACTAAGAACTAAGCTGTTCCAATCCATACAAATTATCTCGACATATAATCAATGTGCAGCACCACGTGGCTTCGTTCAAGTCCTGTTGGGTTTGTATGGCGCTGCGTATCTGGGCATCACTCCGCATTCTTGTCTGGGATTGACTTAGAACAATATTTTGTTATGCTGATAAAGAATTAAATCTATCCTGTATTGATTCAAAATTCATTCCAGACAGTAGTTTAAATTCATTACAGGGTAAAATGATCCACTTCTACTTCTTTTTGTGAAATTACACCTATTTCAAAGATAATCTGGCCCTGAGAATGAATGGTCCTGATTTTGACCACTAATTGTGCTCTAATTACTCCTGAATCACCCTGATGTATATGAGGCTGGCATTAGAACCAGCTGTCCCAGAATACATTCTGCTATTGTCTCCGTGAAGTAGCTCTGCCTACCCTGCGATACCAGTGAGATGTCTTTTTCTCTAGGCTAGCTGTCGAGCGGCAGGCACCGTAATGACATATATCAGAGAAGTAGTTAAGAAGAAGACTTAAAGCAATTTGATTAAAGCAATTTGTGGAGGAAGCCAAGAAAATCAGAGATAATTCTGAAACGTGAAAAATCTGATGCATGCTGAGTGGCACCGGCATTCAGATTCTGGTTCCTTCCTAAAAAGTACACAAAAGACAGTTTTTCTCCCTCTAGGAAAAAAAAAAAAATCATTAGAAGACTAAACTTCCCAAATTCTTGAAGTTTATCTAGCTGTTAAGCTCCTTTTAACAGGAAAACACCCCCCTTGAGAAAATTCAGTTAAATGAGAAGAAAAACCATGAAGCCTGGATGTCTTCAAGAGTTTCTGTTGGTGCCTTTAAACTTTAAGAGTAGCCAAAAGTCATTACTATATTATAACAATGTAGTCCCCAACTCTCATTAACTTAGCATGTAACATCTATTATTTTGATAAATTGATGTGTCTGAGCAGCTTTATGATCACGGACCAAATGCCTCCTTTTTTTTTTTTTTTTTTCCTGTTTATTTTCTTTGTTATTTTTCCCTCTGTAAATAATAACCTCCAAAGTGTCTGTGTGAAACTTGTGCAGTAGGAGGAAAAAACGTAGAGCTTTGATAGAACAAATAAGAAAAAGATGTTAAGAAACAGTTGATGTTGCATGTCTGCCTGAATATCATAAAGAGGGGGTATCAAGCTACCTGTAAGCCAGGCCTATTAGCAAGGTCACCAGACTAGGATCCAGCAGACTGGAATCCTAGTCTTGGTCCTGATTTTTGCTGCTGGCCTGGGCAAATCATTTCACCATGACTTTCCTCCTCTATTTTATCCAGTCTTATCTAGTTAAGTACTAAAATTTATCATTTGTTTGTAAGTGGTTGACAGAATGGAGACCTGGTCACATTGGGGTGCTATTGATCATCATAATACAAATAATAACCTTTGTATACCTTTACTTAGCTTCTCCACAGAAATGTTTTGAACCTTAAAGAAAAGTAAGCAGCTGCATAAAGGTACGAGGAAGCATTTGGTACAACACAAACAAGCATTTTCTGAGGAGTACTTTTAAGGGTGATTTAAGTAAAGCCAATGCCTTCCATCTCTTCTCAAAAAGAGCTGGGATTTCAACAGAAAACGTGAAACAGCTCCTTGCCAGCCACTGAACTCTAGAGTACATAGGCTTTCGATTTTTATTCCATAAGAAGCAGAGAAGGGGATGGCAAGGGAAATTAAAAGTATCTCTGGGAAAAGAATTCTTATTATTACCCTGAAGGGGCGGAGTAGCAGATAGCCAAAGCGACCTCCACGCCTCAGGAGGCAAGTTGTGCACATCTGTACAGCTTCAGAAGCATCATCTGTCATTCTTTCTTGACTTGATATATGGATGCTTCTAATGAAGGGATAGATTGTTCTTCAAGTCTCTGCTTGGATTGCTTCTTTCTACTTTAAGGTTGACTTATCTATAAGTTTGATTTTAATGGAAGGGAAAATAAGGCATACATAAATACATAAAGGAAAAAGAATATCCGAATTCTCTGTCCATCCTTTATCATATTCCTTTTGAACAATCAGGAACTGCAGTCCTCATGATTACATGCAGATACAATTTAAAAAACCTGTACAATGCATATTATATACAGCACGCTGGCATTCTAGTGCCATGACCCACTTGATCATAATTCACTTCTGAAAAGAGCTGAATGCTAGTCTTGCATATTTTCCATATTCCCACCTAAACTTAAGATGAAGACTGAAGCTGAGGACATCATCATCACTCAAAGTCTCCAAAGCATATTTACCAAAGATAAATTCCATACAGAAAGCAGCATAACCCACAAAAATTCTTACTTCACTGAATTTCTACACATCTCATCATAACAGTATGACTTATAAAATACCAAACACCTTGTACCTCTTGCGCTTTTGCAGCAATCTTTATTCCCATCATAAGAGCTTCCTCTGTGCCCATTCCCTATGCTATCATGGATGTTCCTTTTCCTCCTGAGTTACTAGGCAGAAGGCAAATAGTGGAAAAGAGGGGAACAGGGATTTTCGTGTCAGCATTTACTAATGGGAAACTACCTCCCAGCTTCCTCCACTGTCCCACAAAGCTGCTCTGAACTCCAGAGCTGAATGTGCCTACTGGATCTAGGTTCTCCCTGGCAATGATAGCTAGTCCAAAGTCTGTGCAACTAAAAAGAACGGGGCAAATTAACTTCACAGAGGGATTACCAAACAACTTCAGAGATTTTTTGTTTGGAAATACAGAGAATGGAGATGGATGAAGAAACTCAGAAACTTGGAAACAGCAAGAGAAATTTGAAAGAAAACACTGGAGAGAGACCATGGTTTGACAGAGGAGATGGCACACACTTCACTATGCTATAGGAGGAGGAACACACAAGAAAAGAGGTAACAGGAGAAAATAAGAGAGCCTGAGAAGGGATGTGAAGGAAAATAACCTTTGAAGAAATGTGAGTAAAGCATAACGAGTTAAAAATGATAAAAAGTCCAAAGTGCAGAGATTAGCCAGTAGCAGAAATAAGAACAGACCTGAGCTTTCCTGACAGCATGTTGCACTGACTTTGTAGTAGTGCTGCCTTCAGATTTCAGTGGGGCAGAAGGGGGCTCTCTCATTCCTTACAGGCATCCTGAGAACAGAAGTTGTTTTACAATAATTCCATTGACAGTTCGCAAGCCTATTCCAAAGTTTCATTTATTCAAGACTGGAATTTTTTTTTTTTTTGAAAATTCTTAGTGATAATATTCCATGAAGTTCTAGTCATGAGTCTTCAGTCCACAGTTGACTGTAAGTTGACTGGCATTTGCATAATACTGTGAGACATGATATTCAGTGAGGTTTAGAATCAGTCTGGCACCTCATATGTGAGCCTTCTTAAGAATTCTTAAATTATTTTAATGAACCAGTATTATTCAAAAAATATTTTTTTTCTTTCAGGATTTGAACTTCAGCCAAAACACTAAGCCATAGTCTTTAACAGTATGCTTGGAAACTTTCTATTTGATGAATATCTTACAAGTATGATCTTGTGTTTCTGAATTTAATACTCTGCAGACAGCAAAGACCAATGTGTAAAATGTTCTGTACATCGATACAATGTTTACAGAAATTCCTAATTATAAGACTGAAAGAAAGGAAAGGAAAAGGAAAAAGAAAGAAAGGAAGGAAAGAAAGAAGGAAGGAAGGACACTTTGTGACCTTTATCCTCTGTTCTACAAAGCATACATCATGCAGCAGAAGTACAGGAACAAGAATTTTTTCTTTAAATCCCAAATGCTTTGGGAAATAGCTTTTTTAATGTGCTACCTCATTTGAGGTGTTCTTTCAACAAATACACGATTGCAATGGAAATGTATGAAATTTGTCAGCTCTGAGATAGTTTCATAGAAGTTATGTTAAAAAATACAAAACATGGCAGAGCAGTCTGTTGTCATGCTCTAGCCTGTACAAGGACACAATTCACTGCTCCTTCCCTTCATTTAGCTTCGCCAAGAACAAAGCTTAACTATCAAATTAACATCAAGTACTAGCCTTTTTGAGAAACTGGCTTCAGTTTCCTGCAGACAGCTGAAGAGTATCAGGTCAAGGACCAGAACAACAACCAGTGTAGCTACAGTTCTCTTGCTTTTGTGCAATTTCCTGGAATGGTTTCACTGAGGGGCACATGGAAAAAAAATGGAGTTCACAGAAGATGAGCTGTATTGTTATTCTGCTGTGGAAAAACATGCCCTGGCAGACTTGGCTGAAATTTGGTTCAGGGTAGCATCAGGATTTTAACTGCTAAAAGGTTTTGTCTATTAATTCAGCTTCCCTTTAGCTATTAATTGAATATCAAAACAACTAAAACAAAAAAAAAAAATTTTGCATCGCCTTCTGTGTAATCATCACAAACAGTTTTAACAATTTCACACAGCTAAAAATGTGAAGTTAAGGTGCGTAGGTTAAATGAAGACACAGTCCTCAGAGTGGCCACGTCTGCTGGAGTAAGCCAGCTCCAGTAATCCTGCCAGGTTAAACAGGGCATGGGGACAGGGCACAGCTGTGACAGACTGAAGAGAGCAGCTCCTGGCTGACCATATGTGAACGTGTCCACATGCTCCCTCACCCCCAGAAAATCCTTACTTTCCTCATACTCGGCAGCTCTGTCCATTGACATATGATCATTTAATGGCATGCAATTTATGTATTTATGGGTTAAAGGTAGAGCACACCTATAATATATAATTACTACATATTTATTCTTGTTTTTCACTCTAATACTTTATTTACAAATAGATATGAAAGCGTTTGCATATTATAAGTTTGGGAAAAAAAAAAAAAAAAGACAACTACTGGGTGCTAGAGCTTTTTGTCACTCCAGAACTCCCAAGCTCGTTTGCACTGTGTGTACAACCTTCTTCAGGGACATGATTCCTTTGTTATCGGTCTCTGACTAATCTGATCTCTTCTGAGATCTTCACCACCTCTCCGCCACAGTCCCATAGCCAGCCTAACATTACAGCCCGTACAGTTTACCAACATGGACCTTACAGACAGGATAGTAAGTTTAGGCCATGGATTATCCCCCCAGCTGCTTACCTTTCCAGATGTGCGAATACCTGCATTGCTCATGTTAGTGTATGACTACAGAAAGCTAAGAAAAAAACTCAGAAAACATATCCCAGGCTTCTTCCCTTTTCTAATCCACAGAGCTCACTTCACAACATTTACATTCCCAGATGGAAAAATGACTCTATACACTGAAGAAGTTAAAAAAAAAAAAGTGAAATATATCAGAAGGAGCAACTTACTAGTTCATTACTTCATACAAGGTTTTTTATATAATTTTTACTAAAATACCCTAAGAGATTTAAGGTGACTCACAAATGCCTAAAAATATGGAAGCTATTTTCACCCTGTGTTTTTTTTCCTTTATGATGAAGGGAGACTAAAACTACTCTGCTTTTGTTTCTTGTTATTTTCTGCTTCGTTTCTACCTTCCCTTTTGGTAAGAATAATAATGTACGTTATGCCTTTACCTGAGAAGCTCCTGACTGCATGCCACCTGTATCAGCAGGAGGCACGGCAGATAAAAAGCACTAACCACACAGTTGCAATTACACAGCAAACGTGACTGCTAATCTCAGTAATTGCTACATGTTAGTTTTCCCACTTTCAGCCAGTGCCATCCACTTTGACAAAACAGAATCAATGATTGTCTTTGAAAACTACAGGAATATAGCCACATTATAGATGTACGAATATGCATATTATGTTAAAATACATGTGCATTAGATATGTAGGAATTCCATTTTTTTCTGATTCTTTGTATGCTAAAACAGGGATGAAATTTGTGACACAAGGACTCAAGAAGAAGGAAGAACTAGAAGGAGGTACTGTACGTTGTATTTACCTTCTCCATGAGGTTTTAAATTTTGTTCCATGTTTCCACTCGATAACAGTTCTGTGGGCATTGTAACCTTGGCCTGTCTGCTTCTCTGTGCCTCATTTTATGGTATTGCAGGTGGTCATACTTCCACAGCAGAGTGCAACTGTCCTCAAAGGAATAATCTTATTCCTGGTATAGGCATTGGCAAACCACTGACTTTTCAGAACAAGTCGGGATCCTGGATGTTCAGGATAGGAATAAGAGTTAAAGCAGAAAGTGCTCTTGCTGCATTACAGAAGAGATTCCTCAACCAAACTAGGAACAACAGAAAAATGAATTAACCTTTCTTTCTCCTTGAAAAAAAAGAGAAATATTATTTTCCTTCCCTTCATTTTGCTTTAGCCCCCAAAAATGCCTGCTGTTATTTATAAGCAACTCTTTGTGAATCCAAAATAACTCCACCCTGCAGAGTACACAGTTTTGCAAGGAAGTGTTATGGTAAAGATGTAGGGCTAGCACAAGAGAAAGCAGGCCCACTTTGGCTTTTAAAGCAGAAGGTAGGAAACAGCTAAATAATTTGGAGTATATTTTTAGTATCTTTCCCTAAAAATACTTGAAACCTAAATATTGTTGAATATTCTTAGAAAATAAAGACTAAAACATGAAGATTTTCCATGAAGACCTAAGACTAAGAGCTGCACTCACCATGCCAGGTCACTGGCACATACTGAATGACAAGTTTGTGTGATTAAAACAAATGTAATGGGTTTATTTTTAAATACAAGCATTTCATAATGAATATTCAGCAAGACAGCTGCAGCCCAAAATCATCCACTGAACATAGCCAGGAATGTTTTCAAATAATCTTTGCATAAATGAAAAAATCCAGAATATTCCTCACAGGTCTATCTCTAGCTGGCATATTTGGGATTTTTTTTATTTATTTGGTGTGCGTGTGTTATGTATTTTTAACACAATTTTTTAATGGTGTTAAACACCATTTAAAAGGTAGTTCAGAAAACTAACAAAGCAGCACCTCTGGAAGCACAAAGATTTTTCATTCTAGAAACATTCATCTGTGAACTTAAAAATGTTTGTCTGTGGACATAAGACAATGATTTAGAAGCTTCAGCTTGACTTTTTCTCCCTTCAGCTCAATGGGAAGGTAGAATCCCATCCTGTACTTCTGCAGTCAGTATTAGAGCTGAAATTGTTTAACAGGATTCACCTTACTTTATGCTGGCTGCTTACTTAAAGAATAGTAGGGTAAAGGAAATTAATTCTTCAATTTTCCTTGCATCACTATTTAATCAGTGTAAAATTGTGGGGTAATAAACCCATCTGCAGAGAAGGCTGTCATCATACAGATATGTGCGTGTGTGTGTGTAAAGATAAAAAAAGGTAAAATAATTACACTACAAAATTCAAGCAGGACAGAACCCACCTTCCTCAAACCCTCATAGATGTTTACGATGAGGCGCTAATATTCAGTATTTCTCCCATTTCTAAAGTTGTTTTAATTGTACATGGAGACAGTGAAATCTTGCCACCTTAAAATGAATGGCAAATTCCCACTCGTTACAACTGGCTCCAAATGTTTCTCCCCAGATTTATATTACTGATCAGGACACCAAATTTCATTTCTGGACACAGTGAATAGGTATGATAGAATAGCGAAGAGCATATTTTTAGACTATCATCTATCATCTATGCTGACAGAAATCAAGCTACATTTCATATATGCAAGCTTATATCTTATTTATTGCATTATGCATTCAGCACAGGACAAGAAGCTCTAATACTGTGTAACACAGAAAGTGGGCATGAATAGAGATTCTAGTTATCCAAAGCTGTCTTAGTTCAGAGGTTAATTTTTAGCTGACAAGTGAGAGGTTCATTCTCTATTTCTGTACCCCACTGCATCTGAATCCCTGAATGATTCCTACAGAAAAAGTGCGAAGGAGCAAAATGTAAGGCTATTTCAAGTCTATTTCAAGTACTGTAGGAGTTTGACAGTATTTCATTTTTCAACATATGCTAAAATACTGTGGGATAACTCTATAGATTCTACAGCTTCATGCAGATAAAAAAAAAAAGGCTAGAAATGATCTGGATGTTTCATGCAGTCAAAAAGATGAAAGGAACAGCACCAGCAGGTTACTTTCCGCAGGAAGGTACAAGTCCTTATGGAGAACAGCAATGTATGAGCCCTCCATAACTAGTTACAGCAGCTGGAATCTAAGCACAAAGAAACAGCGAACGCATCCAAGCTCATTTGCCTAGTTCACAAAGAAAGGCTACACAGCATCTGAATTGTATTTTACTGTAGTGAGCTGGTTCACTTGGGGCCAATACCTCAAACATTGGTGGATGACTAATTTATGATGACTGACTGAAGAAGTTTCATTTTAATGGAAATGATTCAAAGCCAGGAAAAATAATGAGAAAGGAAAAAAGAATAAAATCCTTCTATGTGACCCAGTTCAAGCTTGACTTATGTATGCTATTCCTGCACAGTGAGCTTTTTGCTCCCATTTTGTTTCCGTTCTTCTACTCAGTAGAAGGCAGCACTGCTGACCATTTACAGCAGAGACCTTTTCAATTTCCATACTCCAAGGGTTCTTTTATATCTCCTCGGCTCAGCAGAAGGAAACCCAGGCAACAGAAGATGTAATGTTTTGCTTCCCTTTTTATGACAGCAGCACTTCGGTCGACTGAGGTGGCACTGATAGCACAATAAAATCACCAGCCTGAAACTTAATGCTTCCCCACAGCAGCGTGCAAATTTTAAGAACATCAGGCCCTGATCTGCATCAGGGGAGCTGCGTCCAGACCTGGACTCTGGCTCCAAAAGTGGCAGATGTTCAGGGAGAGAGCATCAAAGAAACTTTCCAGTGTGAGGCAACGCACAGTTTAAAAACTTTGAGTTAGAGGCAGTATCTGGACTGTGTTGTTTGAGAAGCACCAATTCTCCTTTACAGCTTGTTTATTCTTCAGGTTTCCATAAGACTCTTCAAAGCCCTTGTGACAGGCAGGTAAACAAATATTATCTGCTTTTAGCAGGCAAAAGAAAATGTGTTAAATCATGTGTGCCAGATGTTGCGAAAAGTAAGCAATTAACAGTCCTAGCAGTGGTCTATGTGCCACTTGTGCATCTCTTTTAGCATTAAAGATCTTACAGTCTAGACAGATGGCATAAAATAGTCCAGCATAAAAGAAAAAGTTTCTAGACTGATACCTTGTAAAGTTATTATTATCATGTTTAAATAAAGGACTGGGTGACTGTTGGTTTTTTTTTTTTTTTTTTTTTTCTATATTAGTGCATTAGGCCTTCTGGTTCCTAATATCTGATACAACTCTGTTAGACCAAAAAGCTTCCTTGTTTTTCTCTTACCTTCTCAGTACATTACTTTTCCCACATATCAAATTTAAACTCTTTTTTTAAGCCATCAGCAGAAGATAGACTGCTTTACAGGCCAGAAAGCATTACCATGTTCAGAACAGTCCAATTGGACCATCAGTAAAGTGAAGATAATAGTATTTTCCTATTCTTCACTCCTAAAATAAGTTGTAACGTGTAAAAGATTCAAATGCTAGAATTCAGGCTAGACTGAAAATTGGATTTTAATGTATTTCATTACTCTACCTTTAAGCAGCAATTTTTACTTTAAAAAAAAGTCAGACATAGACTTCTGGGAACTAAATGCCAAGGAGATTTAGGTAGGGTAGGGTATTTTGCATTCATATAAGGAAAGTTATGCAAACATGCACAGATTGTATATAACTAACAGCATTTTTCATGCTAATGAAATTTTCTTCCTTTATGCACCAAGCAGTATTTTCAACTTGAGTATTTTAAGAAAAGAATTTTATTTCATTTATCCAAGCAGTAATGTGTATCCAAAGGAAAACACAAAGGCTAATGTTCATATATTAGACTTTTACAGCTCTTTGAGCTACTGTAAAATTTCTGCCTTTTTCTTTCCACTGAGCAAATACATCTAATTAAAATATTTGAAACTTGCCACAGTTTTCCCAAGCACATGAATCTCTGAGAAGAACAAAACTTGGAGAATTTAAGGCCTAAAGATGAAACTTTTGGAAATGTATCCACATGTGGTAAAAAGGGTCAAGAACAGAAACTTTTTATACTCAGTGTGTAACCTGTGCTACCTGTTCTCCTATCAAAATGCTCAGTTTGTTTCTGCATTGCTCTACAAGCTTTATGTAGGTAGAATCTTTTTGATACATCTGAGGACTAATTGATACTGGCAGTTTAGGTCTAAAGCATAACATGTAATACCTTCATTGTGCAGTACTATCACTTTTTTAGAAAGACAATTTATCCTACAAAACAGAAAGGTTCACCTAAATGTGTAGTAGTACTCAAGAAATATGCCAGGGGGTGTAATAGTTGCCTGCAGTTGCTTGTATTCAGCTTTCCACATGACAGTTAATGACAACCATAACTGTAAACTTCATTGCAAGAATAATTACACTTTACATACAGATTAAGAAAAAACATCGTTATCAGAATGTGTATTCCCAGCTAGGCAACAAAATGACTTGTGTGTGTCTTACACGTACATTTGCTCAACAGAGTTCAGCAAATGAAAGAAAAAATCATTATATTAGACAGAAAAGCAAGTCTCCTACTTTCAAAAAGGACTAAAAAAGATGTTTGCAACTGGTGCTCTTCGCAATACTCACAAGAGCCTCCGTCGCAGAAGCCTCTCACCAATGGCAGAAAAATAAGAGTGGATAACATTTAAGCTGATTAATATGTTGGTACCTTCCCCATTACACATACAAGAAATTCTCATTCTTCAGAGGATGACTTTAAGAAAACAATATAAAGGTTCATTCATTTTGTGATTATTAGTGGTCATTTTGTCACCCAAATCACATTTGAGAACACTGGATAAAAGGCAGAACAATTTACTACTAGCAAATGTGACCTGTTAGAACTCCTATTTTTAGCCTCTTGTGCTATTAATCAGCAGCACAGATCCGCACTATGATAGCAAGAACAAGTTCCTGACATTTGACAAACAAGAAATGGAACAGAAAATATTGTGTGAGCAAACTGAAGGTGACACCTGTAGTACAGGAAACAAAACAGACTGTGAGAGAACCTTGCTTTACAAATAGAGCAGAACACAAACTTTTTGATGTTTAACTTCCCTGTAATAATCATGTCCAAGCGATCAGAAGCCAAAGTAGAAAAGATTGTACTAAAGTCAGAATTAGCAAATAAAAAAATGGAGTCTGGAGGAGTGCTGAATTAAGCAAGCATATTTTTTAGTGCTTTGGAAGAAGGCATAAGCGCACACAAATTTGAAAACAAGCATCAAACTGTCAAGATTTAAGAAGCCCAAGTGCTACCACAGTTTATGATTTTTAAGAAATGCCTACAAAATGGATTGCTTTTGCTTCTTAGCAAACAGACAAAAAAGACAAAATTCAGTTCATTATCAGTTAAAAACCTGTAGCAAAGGTCTAGTCTCCATCCCACAGATATATTACCTTCAGACTTTCTGGCACACTGGTTGCATTTCATGGCACACAGCCTCTGCACAGAGGTAAACACACAACAGAAAAATGGAAGATTTTACCTGAACTCGCATTTCTAGTAATTCTTTTCTTCAGAAATACCTAACCAAAATGCAAGCAATTTTATATTTGGCATTCCTTGAACTTTATAATATTTCTCATGCAATGTTTGATTTCTAAAATAAAAAGAGATTTTCATAACCTTGTATGGTTTGCTCCTCAATAGTCCTCCAAGACAATATAATGCTTGAATGAAACAAAGCCACATGCTAAGAATAGCAGAAACAAAACACTGAGAATGATAAATAATACACACAAACTCAGCACAAGTCAGACAGTCATTATCATAGGCTTCTATGTTTAAACTGAATTTGTACTGTACATTTTCTAGTAATCTTAGCATGAAAGGAGACCAATCTGAAAGAAAAAAGTTCCTACTGTTGACTTATTTGTAAACAAAATGTTTAAAGCTCACCCTGATTTAATTAATCTGTATATTTTTCTAGTGTGCAAGAAGTTAGCTACGATAGATTCAATTACTCTTCCGTGCTAACAGCAAAAATTAATCTATAAATAAATAAAGAGATAACATCTCTGCTACTGCTGGAGAAAGAAATGCTTAATGAATCCAAGGCTATTTAAAATATTTACGCCCTAAATAAACCTTCACCAGTCACCCTATTAAGTTCTTAAATTGCCAGGTGGTAATGTATCTCTGGTTGCATACATCCTTCCCTCTAGGAAAAGGGATGCAGAGGGCATGTTTGCCATATGTCATTTAACAACAGCATCTTACTATGCTAGGAATTATTTTAACGTTTCTTTGGTGCTGGATTGTGTATGAGAACCCTGATAAATTACTCCAGCCACTGCACCATGTTAGCATGCAGGTATACTGCTTGAAAAACCCAAGCAGGTCAGTAATATTTCCATTTGAGTGTAATAGTCTTTATCCATAGGTAACAAGGGTCAAGATGTCGGCTTAAAGAGATAGCAGGCCACCTGAGAGTTTGAGAGGCCTTCTGAGTCCCTGACTGCTATATTCTTAAACTGAATTGTCTGTTCCCACTTTACTCAGGGTGAAGAATATTCAAAATACTTAAATTACCAGAGAAGGCTAACTCCCAAAAGATGGAGCACAGAGGAAATGGAGTAGGTATGGACTAAATACATCATAGACAGTCTGGTTGGATTAGGGAGGAAATTTTGTCTACCAGCAAGCCCCAGAGTTGTCATGGCACCGTTCAAAATAACCAGAGCCATCATGTGCAACTCCTACACTTACATTTCTTGGACAGAAACATGATGGCTGACTGTACACCAAGGTCTTCTGCAAACAAACACTATCCACTCCCTCTTTTAGGAGAGAAAACATCCACATTTCTATAAACAAATACAGGTCAGACAGCAATAAGGGTAATTTTCTTATAATAATAAAGATCTCATGAACAACAGCTCCATTTTTAGTGACTCTTTTACAAATGAAGGGTAATTAAGAGACTAACAAAAAAAAGCTGTCTCCTAGTCAGCCACTGCAATCTTGTAAGCAGCAGGCTTCAGGTCAGGGTAGTTTTGAGACAGCATCCACTGCTCTACCAAATAACCTCCTCTGATCCACTGGCAAGGAACATGCTCCCAGGCTCATCCCATGGGCTGCTCTGCAGAAAGCGCAGTCTCCTCAGACCTTCGTGGCTACAGGGACCAACAGAAGTACCTGAAATGGTGCTTCCTCTCAGAACGAAGCCCAAGGGTCATCACAGGCCCTACAGTGCCCACAAGTCTCAGCCCTCTGAATTATATTATGAACTAATTACTAACTTCCTATTCTTGCAATTGTTTCAATTCAGACATGAATGGCATATTCTCCTACTGTTCTGACAGCCTGGCTGAAGTCAGCACTTGACTGAAGACCAGATGGCTAATCCCAAAGCCAGAAAAGAATGAGATGTGGAACTCGAGCAAACGAAGCCTTCTAAAGAACACATTATTATATGCATTAATGTAACCTTTAGAAATTCCCAATAACAGTGAGCCCCTTCCAGGCATGCCTCAGAGAATATATACCTTATACCATTAGCATTTCTGTACATTTAAGTTCTACGTACTTATGTATGTACATTCATTAAACCAAACTTCTGAAAACTAAAGGGTGGGAGATGTGACCACGTAACCTTAAATCAAGACTTATTCGCTGAATGGACATTGACTGAGAGAGAGATCTTTGGGAAAACAGTCTCAGAGTACATAGAAAAAAATTCTCACTGTGTACACATGGAAAGGGAGAGACTTAAAAAAAGTGTTTTACAGCTTAAAGTGCCAAATGCTACAACCAAAGACTCAGCCACGCGGAAGAAATAGTCTTGCTGAAGACAAGGCTAATGGTATCCTGGGCTGCATGAGGAGTGCTGCCAGCAGGTCGAGGGAGGTGATACCTCTCCTCTACTCGGCACTGGGGAGGCCACACCTGGAGTTCTGGGTCCCATCCTGGGCTCCCCAGTACGGGAGAGACACGGACATACTGGAGAGAGTCCAGTGAAGGGCCAGGAAGATGATGAAGGGGCTGGAGCATCTCTCCTATGAGGAAAGGCTGAGAGAGCTGGGACTGCTCAGTCTGGGGAAGAGAAGGCTCCAGGGATCTTAACAACGGGTACAAATACCTAAAGGGAAGGTGCAAAGAAGATGGAGGCAGGCTCTTCACAGTGGTGCCCAGTGAACTGACAAGGGGCAATGCGCACAAACTGAAACAGAAGAGGTTCCATCTGAACACCAGGCAGCACTTCTGTGCTGTGCAGGTGATGGAGCCCTGGCACAGGTTGCCCAGAGAGGTTGTGGAGTCTCCTCCTTGGAGATCTCCAAAAGCCACCTGGACATGGTCATGGGCAACCAGCTCTAGGCGTCCCTGCTGGAGCAGGGGCATTGGACCAGATGGCCTCCAGAGGTCCCTTCCAACCTCAGCCATTCTGTGATTCTGTGGGAAAAGCTAACCAAGCAGATAAGCCGAGCTCAAAAGAAAAGCACTTTACTTCTGAGTGCGCACACAGAGTGGGCGTGTAACAGATGTAGTACAACAAATCCCCTTGCAATTCACACTTCGAGTTATCTTGTTGAGGTGTGCATATGCAGAAAAATTCTAAGTAGCAATCTTTTTTGTATTTTGTTTTCTTTCCTTTTTTGTTTTAATGGAAGAAAAGATGTAGAAGAGGTCTTTACCACTTAACCTGCAGGACTACACCCTTTGATAAAAGGAGAAGAAGATTGCGAGACTGGCACTGCATCAAGCTGACCTTGATCTGGGAATTCATTTTCAGGAGTTCACTCTTTCCCCTTATATTTGCAGATTTCAGGCTTTCCTTCCACAAGTATTGTTATTTCTGCAAAGATGGTGTGCCACACTAGGGTGGTGAACCACACTAGAGTGGTTCATCGTGTTATTCCATTTCGGCAATAAAAGTGTGAAGAACACTTTCAGATCAAAACATAACAAAACATTTCCTTCCATAAGTTTAATTAGATTTCTAACTACATAAAAATATTAATTCCACAAATTGGGGTAGCAGAGCTATTTAGTACTTTCATTTTTAAAATACAGAGTAGCACATGATCATACATATTTCTTAAAAACATTTTCTACCTGAAGTAATAAACTAATACGAGAATTTAAGCAAAAGCAACATGAAAGGCACGTGACAGGAAGTGAAGAACATCAGCAAAGACATTAACCTGGTTTGTCACAAAATGGTGCAACAAGAATAAAACAAAATCACAGCAAATAGCATAAAATACTCTTTTGTTTAGAATGGGTATACCTGTAAATAAAATACCTTTATTATTTAAAAATGGAAACATAGTTGAAAGCATTCCTTGAGCTTTTCCTTATACAAGTTAATAACAATTTTCCTAACTAAAACCATATCAATATTTTAACTTTAAGACCACTCAAGGAGAAGGGACATCACACTTAGGGAGATTCCAAGTTGTCAACAGTGCCTTATTTTTCACAGCTAGGTCTTTGCCAAACCATTTAAAAGCAAGCTTGCTATTTTGCTCATCACTAACGCCTACCCATCCTTCACATTTCACTCTACCGTGCCCTTTTGTATTATACATCAAAGCACAGACCTCTTAAATAGCATGTTGGAAAAAAAAGAGACACTCTAATGTTACTTACATTCCATCACACTGTTACTCCTTGCTTTTACTTGTCATTCTCTTTGAATCCCCTGTTGATGTGACACATCGGGACGTGGATATACTACAGATGCAGCATGATTCATCAGGAGTATATAGCCCCACTTTCAAAACAAAAATGCTTTTAGAAGATATCCAAGTTCATTGACTCACTGTTTCTCACTAGGAGGCTGTTTTAACACCGGTTTTCTTAGTTTTCTCATGCCAGGGTAGTGTTGCTGTATTCCCTGCATCCCTGCCTCTGAAGTCAAGTAGCACGTTGCTGAGTTCCCTTAGGTATACGCACTGGGATAAGGTAAAATAAGCCTCCGCTAAAATGCTGGTGCTGCTTGCTAGGTTGTTCTCTTCATTCTGCCTTCTTATACTCTAAAAAGAGTATTTGAATCAGCTTTATTTATGTTATGAATTAATTTTAGCAAATTCTGATGACTTATTGATCTGACAAGTATCTGAAAACAGCCTTGTGGATGTGAGCAACTACAGCAACTTAACAGGGATAAAGAAGTAAAAAGAGATAAAAGGAACGGAGGGCAAAATAAAAATAATCCTGATAGGTTTAGATAATTAGGATATGTTGTTAAGGATTTTTAAAGCACATTTGGCAGAAAATCCTTATAGTTGGTAGTAACTTCATCTGACAACCATCTTGAACTTCTGATATCTGACAAGTTAATTGAGTCATTTGCAGCCCATTACCAGCTCCAGCTAGTTTCCTTTGCTAAGAAGAAGTACCTGTCCTGGAGCAAATCCTTCCATGACACCAGAATATAGTTGCTGGTTGATGATAAGGATGGATTTTACTGTGGCTCTGTCTCAGGGAGGACAGGACATAATTATCTGCAGAGATAGATGGAAGGAAAGAAACTCTGGAAAATAACAATTCCACGAGCACTTAATACTGGCATAAAGTGGCATGACCACAGCCCTGGTTATTCATTCCTGCCTCTTTCACCCCCAGCTGGTTCTCGCTGGGATCCGTTCTCCCAGCCAGCAGAGGAAAGGGGCAGTGTGAGGGCCGAGGAAATGGTTGCCAGCTCAGGAGAAGGCAGATGAGCAGGACAGCTTGTATGGCAGCAGGGTAACTTTGTGCTAGCTTAAAATGTGCGTGGAACTACACTGTTAGTATTTATTATATTGCCACCAGAACTACTTTGTTCTGTATTGTGTAAACCAAAAGAGTATTCAGAAGTACTATTTCAAGTCCTTGACTCACCATTGTGGCCAGACCCAAACTGAAGCCCAGCTTAGCATCTGTATTCCTTCCAGATTACTTTCTTTCTCTACTCAAAGTCCCAAGCCCCGCTGCTTGGCCAGGCTGACCATGGCTCCCATGGAAAGATCCCTTATTCTAATGCTTAATTATTGCTAGCAAGCAATGCCGAATGAACTACCACTTCCAAATCAAGGCCATTGTTTTTGCAGCAGATGTATTTGTCTAGAATAAGCCTACCTGCCATTGCTACCCTTGAATGACAATGACAATCCACAAGGATGATAAACAGTCCCAGAAAGTTTTTCACAGACAGTAAAGCTTTTCCAATACTCTGTTTAGTTTTGTCAAGTTTGCTAGTATGTACAAAGAACATAGGCTTTCACATTAAAGCCAATATACACGTACTCTGTAAAGTAATATCAACTTTGCTGTTGCAAATAACTGAGGACAAATCTGGCTTCTTGAAAAAATTATCTAGCATTCCCTGCACATTCCCTGGCTCAGATATAACTTGCCAAAAGTTTCACAACTGAAGGCTTTTTGAGGGATAAAAATCTTCAGTTAAGTTACATTTACTTGTAGCTGTCCTGTGTGGATGAACAAAGATGATGTGAAACAGACATCTGTTCCAAAATACTAAAAGCCTTCTAACACATACATATAATTACNTCTTTCAGTTTCTGGAATCACCAATAACCAATATTGTAGAAATCAGGCAAAAACCACAGTTATCCAAGAGGTTTTACATTAAATTAGGACAAACAAATGTTTACTAGTACAGCCAAACCATCAGATTTTCTTGCCAGCAATGAAATATAAAAGAAAATATTTTTTTAATTAAGTTTTTGAAATTAAATTCTCACCCCTCAAAATCATGGGAGTAAGCTCAAGAGGACATAAAAAACAGATCCTGATTTTAGGAGGCATCTCATAATTTTTCCAATTTTTGCAATACTGAGTTGCTTTGACTATTCAAATCTTTTAAAGTGTTACATCATTTCTACTTTGGTATTTATTAGAATGAAATTTCTAAATTCCTAACATATGATGTTTCTATTTGGAAATTATTATTAAAATTATTCCACAGAATGTGGAAGTATATAATGCTTTAAAAACTGTATTTGAATGGCATTTTTAAAATATAAAAGCAATAAAATGTACAAGAAACAACAAAAGTAAGCAGAAGTGGAAAATTTACAGCAACATAAAAAGAATCCAAAATCAGAGGAACAAGCTTAGTATGAAAAGGAATGATAGCACAAATTACAGCTTAGGCCTCAAATTTGACCAAAATACTAAATTCAATTTTAAAATGCTCACATAGCTTCTTGGGAAATTAAACATTATTCCAAATCTAGAAACCTGAGTAATCAAGTTAGAGTGGAAGTATTAACACATTTAAGAATCTCTAAAAATCCAGGGGATAGATAGAAATAATTACCTTTCGTCCACTCTGATTTATATCGGTGAAGAGTCCAAGCAGTTACAAGTTTGCTTTAAAAGCAGTTCAGTAAGTGAATGTGACATTCACAAACCTGCAAGATGAATGATAACTACTTGCTGCAGGAGGTCAGCACTTTAACTCATCTTGGGGCTTCCATTAAATTCAACAACTAAATTTAACACATCCGCAGGACATATTTAAAAGGAGACAGAAACATGTCACTTCACTTATTATATATCTAAACAGAAGACAGAGCAGTCTTAAAGCTGTGGGTTCCAAGGGACAGTAAATAACACTGTGTCGTAATACCTTTAGTAAGTGATAATACAAGACACAGAAAATATGTACAGAGAATGAAGAATAGCTTTTTCTCCTGGGCTGTTTGTAAATATTTAAAGTTAGGGAAAAGATACAGTAATTTATTGGTGATTGTCAGAAGAACAGAGGAGGATTTTTTCTCACAAGTAAATCACTGCTCTGCTTGCCAATAAATAATTCGTTATTCCACACTACTACATCTTAGCTGCTCTTACTTGTCACTGTGATGCATCTCCACTTTGAAAAAAGTCTCTAAATATAAAATTCATACTACTTTATATTTAATGCAGTTTTCTCCTTAAGCTATAATGCAGAGTTACTACTGTAGCTCAGTGGAAAAATATATTACTAGCCAAATTCTATCACAATATACAGTATGCAGAAAGATGACCAAAGTAGTCACTCAGGCCCTGCGATGCTGACAGATAACCTGGCAGGCAGCTGAACCTTTAGGGATGGGGCAGGTAAGGAGGACAGACAGCACCTGGCATCCTTCCATCTTGATGCTCTCTGAAGCCATCCATCTTCATTCCAGAGCTCAAAATGAGAGGCAGAAAATCCCAGCTGACCTCACTTCAAAAGCAACTGGTATGTACCATCCTAGCTAAAACCTTCATCTTCAAAGCTGCCAGCTCTGCACCAGGCTATGTGCAAAATTAGCGACTAAGGCAAAAAGAAGAAAAAAGATGAATTAAGCTTAACATACAGTTCAAAGAGATGTAACAAATTCTGGCAATTCCATCCAAACAGGAAACTATTGACATTTTCAGTCTAAAACTGTTCTGGATTTTGTCATAGAAGACAAAAAAAAAAGTAATATAAATGTAAAATTTTAATAAATTTTAATTAACATTATTGACCAGATATTGATTATTAATAGTAATTATAATCATAAGCATGATGAAAAAGAAAATTATCATTTCCAAAGCAAAATATAACTTTCATGCTGATGTTTCTTTGCACTTAAAAAGCTAGCCTATTTATGACCAAAAATTCACCTGAACTGTATCACCATTCACTTCCATCCAAAAGCTTCACAAATCGCAGGATCCTTTCTGTGTTAGACTTTTCCAACCTATTGTAATTAATATAATTCTCTTCAAATAGCGTGCACTTACTGTTTCCTAATTTTTCCAATTTTCAACATAATTTGGAGATTTAGAACCAGGCATAAAATAGTTTAGGAAACAGCATCTTTGTATTTCATTAATTACTGATTTCGTTTTTCAAAGTATATCTCCTTTATGGTTTTCTAGTTAGAATGCATATCTATATACAATGTCATGAACAACTGCTCTTTTGTTGAGCTTTAATATAGAAATTAAGAGGAAAAAAAATCAAACCTATACCATGGAATAACATTCTCAATTTCTATAAATATTCTTGAGAAGGAAAATACATTCAGAGTATATATTGCTATAGGACAAATAAATTGCAGGTTTCTTGCTGCTATTGAAACAAGTTGAAATTCAGTTTTCAGCCTGAGTAGACTGAGAAATATCAGACCTTTATACTTAGAAAAGATGTTTTAGGACGTTCTAAATAATTTTTATTTTTATTCTGATTTTCTACCCCTCTTGATACCTACAAAATTGGAGTCAAAGTTTCTAAAAAGGAATTTCTCAAATTTTGGAGATATGGAGATTACCCAGCAATATGATTTCAGATTTTCTTCTGTATTTGAGCAGAAAACCCCCCCAAACTCAGGTAGTTCATTGATATCTTTTGCTGCACACTACTATTTATTTTTGACCTGATGTACTTTAATGTTATGAACGTAACAGTAAAGTTTGAATGCAAGAGTTTTCTAGGGAACCAAATCAGTTTCTTATTGATTTAGAAAGCTTTGGTTAACCTTAATTTTCTTCCCCCTTGAAAAAGTATGATTATAAAATATTTCTCAATTTTAGCAAAATCCAAAAAGTAAAACCACAATTACTGTGAATGACTGCTTTTATTTACCTGTTGTCTATAAAGTGTATTTGACATCAGTGCAAACTAAGATTAGATTAACAACACTTAGAATCATAGAATCATAGAATCATAGAACGGCATAGGTTGAAAAGGACCTTAAAGATCATCTAGTTTCAACCCC
>VXAA01004441.1:280399-316079 GCA_013399115.1 Anseranas semipalmata | reverse complement strand
TCTCCAGCCTGTCCAGGTCCCTCTGGATGGCATCCCTTCCCTCTATGGTATCAACTGCACCGCTCATCTTGGTGTCGTCCGCAAACTTGCTGAGGGTGCACTCGATTCCGTCGTCTATGTCATTAATAAAAATGTTGAACTTAGGATGTAAACAGTGCTTGCCAGCATAGAAGTGAGATGAACAGGAACTCATTTCTCCTTCTAACTATTATGACTAAGGAACAAGATTTTATAATACAAGGCCACAAGAAAACATCACCTCAGTCAATTATGGCTGAATAAATAAATTCAGAAAAAAATCATTAAAAAGGGAGTGGGTATGAAAAGCTTAAAAAATCATAAGTAGCATGAAAAAAATAAATAGGAAGCATTAAGTTCATGGTCCCTTCCAACACAATAATCATGGGACATCAAATTAAGTAACAGCACAGTTTTCAAATAAATTGTTATTTTAAACCACTAGAAATTAGTGCCCATGGATGTTATGACAGACACAGGTTTACAAGAGTCCAGAAACCAGTGAGATGAACTCATGGAACAGAAGTCTGTCAAAAGCAGCTAAACATAGTGATGTGACCTGTGATTTGGGAGTCCTTGAGCTCAAAACTTCTGAAGATTGGTAATGTATACCAGAGAAACGTGGCTATATGCTTGCCCTGTTCTTTTTTACTCTTTTAGGTAAACACAATAGGCAATGGGTAAAGAGAGGGTACAGAGCTGTACGGATCCTGAGTGTGACCTAGAACAGCTCTTACCAGGTTCACTGGCAGGTAGCAATGTTCCACAGTTAAAAATAGGACCAAGGTTACGCAGAAGTAAATAGAAGCCAAAAATAGATGAAGGATACAGAAGTCCCGGGTGATATTCAATTCCAAGTATTATTTCTCTGTAACATACATTTATGGGTGTTCACTTAGGTACAGATATTGCAGTGAAGAAACATATTTTAACTTGAAGAAACAGCTAATGGGGTGACCAAGGTATTTTGGAAATAATAGTAAATTCTTTGTTCAAAATGCAAACGTTGCAGAAGTTTGTGATGAATCTGACTAAAGATATATTGCTTCTGAAGAATGAAGTATCTGTAATAGGTAACTAGTAGACACAAAAGCCAATAACTATTCAGCTCCCTTAAACGTAATTACCCACATTTGATCAACTGAAAAGCTCTCTAGACTTGTCAGATTATACTGACTATAAACGGAGTTTAGATAGCTAATTCATGTATAGACACCTAAATGGAGACATCTGAACATAGGTGTCTTAATCCGTAGCTGAATCCTGCCACACATAATTCAAATATGCCTTGACTATTCATATTTAAGTAATGCATATTATAATACTTTTATGATTTTATTATCTTCCAGCCAGGCTTTGATTGCTGACCCCATTTAGCTTTCCAGTTAATAGCTGTTTGATGATTTGCCAAAACCAAAATCATGTGTACAGATTGTTCTTTGCTGAAATGATTGATTCAGGACTTATTTTCAAGCTCATGTCTGCCCCATTTGCAGATGTTCTGTTCTCCTTAATAAGGACAGGAAAACTGACAAGTCTTGTTAGAAAATTCATGTCACTTCTCTTCTGTTATTCCAGTCTGCAGCTTGTCTGAAGACTTGCTGCTACTATTTATTTTTTTCAGTCAGAACCAATAAATCGCACGCTTTATCCAATTTTTATTTTTGGATAGGATTTTCAGAGAGACCTAAAGGATTAGACTTCTCAGCTCTCATTAGCAGTCACTGGGAACTGGGCTTTTAACTCTTTTGAAACTCCTTATCTTATTCATATAAGCTTTCACGTTCTGCAGCTCAGATTCAATATGGATGAAGTGTAATTACTGACACGATGCGTGGCTTGAAGGACTGTTTCCAAATCAAGGAGCTACTTACCTGACCACAACCAAAGCTGATACCTGTACCATTACAAGCTAGCTAGCCAGTCTTATGATTCCTTAACACATAACTTCAAAAGTCTAGATAACTCTCGGATGCTGTTACTTGTTCTTCCAGGCTGCTTCTAAAAATAAATGAAATGGGCCAGCAACAGTTCTCTGCCCTTGACAATGATTAGCACAGCATGGCTCACATCCATTTGGCTGACTTCTCTCACTATACTCCTATCTCCTTGCCCTCCAAAACGGACCATCTGCATCCTACCTGCCTCTTTGGAGACATCTTTGGCCCATAATACATCCCAAATCCTTGGCTTGGGATAGTCTGGAAGAGTATTTATTTGGAACTCCAAACTCCGCCATGGATTGTGCTAGCAATTCAACAGTATGGATTATCATGTATCTGTGCTCAGGCACAAGCTCTGTCCATGAGTAGTTTGTTAATAAAGACATAACCTCGTGCTCCTAGAGTATGATGCACTTTAGGTGACAGTTGTATTTTTTCAGTCTGGAACTGTAAGGAGAAGTAGACCAGTTGATAGGTACATTTCACTGAAGATTTTTTTCCCCAAAGCACTTTTTTTTTTTTTTTCTGGGATGTAGCTATCTCTGTCCTTTCTTAACCTGAAGACATAATGACATTCTCTGAAAAACAGAGAAATCACTCAAAAATCAGTTAGTCATCTCTTCAATACGGTGGGCTCTCTCTGAGGAGGGTTGGCAGCATGCATTTCAGAAGACGGCCTTAACAAAACTCCTTAAAAAAATATTTTGAGAGGTGGCTATCTGATTCACCTTCACAGTATAATTGCCAAAGTAAAAAGTAAAGACCTTCAGTCTCAACTATATGGAAGCTTAACTACAACTTTGAGATGGGTGCCCAAATCAAGACAGAAGACATTCTGCACTCCCAGTTGGTGCTGCGTATTTACAGTCCTGGTGGTTTTTATATTCATAAGAATCTCCTTTTTGCCAGGTGCCTCACTCTTCCTGCTCCTTGTTCAGAAAACTCCATTACCTAAATGAAAATTGGTTAGCCAGACACCTAATTTATATACATTGCTGGCACAGATTGTGACCCAGTCCCCCTTCACAACTGGTCCTCAATGTTTTTTGCTGCTTCCTCTTGCCTAATTCAGACACCTTTTCCACTTTTCCTATCCTCTTTTCATTCTCTAAGAATTTGTATTTCTCTAGTTTTGGTTCTCTCATTTTGGAAACATCAATTGTTCCTCAAACATCACACTTCTTTATCTTGTGTCCTCCTTTCACCTTCTCCTTTCTTCTCTAATTTTTCTGGGGGAAATGTCTTCCTTGTCTTAGGTCTGATATCTGTCTCTTCTGCCACACAATAAAAAAAGTCACTTGTTGCCTTATTATATTCTGATTTTATCCTTCGCCCAATCCTCTTCTAGATGCCCAAATTATGTATTTTATATGTGAGTTCTTCCTCACGCAAACCACCATGTTGCTTTGATGCTCTCAGGGCACTGAGTGCTCTCCTCTCCCCCTAGCAGGGAGGCAGCTCAAGGCCAGTTTGCCAACAGAAGCTGATGCAAAAAAAAGAGCTGGAGGAAGGCTCCATGGGGGCTCCACGTCTGCCTCTGGGAGCTGCTGTTAAGCTGAGACCTTGGGCCCCAGCCTGAACTGTACTGTGTTGCCAACATATCAATGCCTAGACATGTACCCTATTGATCCAGACCCTGACCCAGACCTTCAGACTTTCTCGTCATTATGGGCTTGCTCAGTGACCTGGACTCTCAGGCCAACCTGGCCAAGGTCACCAGATCTGCCCCACTTGCCTTGCTCAGGTGCAGTGGGACTGGGCCCCTGCTGGTGAGGCTACTGCCTCCTCTGCCAGCCATGTTACCATGCTCATCTTCTGGGTCACTTTCCCTTGGGGAGCAGCCTGCCTCTGCTGCTCCCTGGCAGATTCTTTCTGAGCCATTTTTCATTCAAATATTTAATTCTACTGAAATAGCACTTGGCTATTATCATCTGAGAGCCAAACACATTCAAACAGCTCTTGCTTGTTTCATTATTGTTCTTAACTACTTTATTTAGATGGTGTGTATCAATCCTACCTTTTATGATAGAAGGTTTGTATTTTGAAATCATGAAATCAAATATTTTTTTCTCTCTTCTATTTCAGCAACCTTTCAGGAAATTGGGGGATTATAACCTCTTTCCTTTATTAATATGCATCTCTCAATCCCAGCTGAACAATTTCCTTCTTACCAATTTCTAGTACTTTCCTTCTTTCACATTCCTTTTCTTAAAAGACTTTCCTCTTCAAAGCTGCAGTTTCTATTCTTAAATTGAATACATGCCTGTCCAGTTTTTCTCCATTATCTTTACTACTTCTTCTTGGTTTAGTTCTATTGACTCCTTAGCAACAAATAACTGAACACAAATATAACCTAGGAAAATTCTAGTCTTCCCCAGTTGTTACCTTTCTTCACTACTACTTACAAGTTACTTTCTATCCACCTGTACTCCGCTTATAATTCAAATATGAAATTGTACTATGAAATCTGGACTGTATGAACTTTCTACGCACAGTTTAGTCTTTTAATACTTCTAGAAATATTGTTTTGACTCTTGCTTTCTACTTTTTTCCATATATTCACCATTTTAGTTTTACTTCAGCATCTCCTATTCCCTTTCAACACCCCTTCTTCAAATGACTGAAGTCACCAATTTCTTTTGTTTCAAAAGCTATTTCATTGCCATGCCCTTCTGTTCTTATCCATTTTTTTAACAAAGACACTATAAATAAAATGGAATTCCATGCAATATTAGCAAGCATCCAATTGTTTTCTTCACCTGAAAGCTCCATGGATTCTCTAAAGCACATCCTATCCTTTCATGTACAGTAAGATGTTATTTTTCACATCTAAGCTTAATATGGAGAAAGCAGAATATTTATGCAAAACTGAGATGAAATTAGAAAGTATGTGTAACTTTATTTTTTAATAGAAGTTCTTTCTTTCACAGCACAAAGGCTGCAGGAAAAAAAAAAAACAACTGCTAATTGTGCCCTTGGAATATGCCTTTATTGAGAACATTTACTGTCAATGATTCAATCTTTTTATGAAAGAATTTATGCTGTTATGATCTGCATTTGTGTAAAATCCTTTGCTGTGAGTCATTCAGCTGATGGCTACTTTCCAAAATGTTGGAATTACTCACACAAATCTACTGCAGTGACAAAAATGTAAGTTTTGAATAATAGATTTAAGGAGTGTATCTCACTTTTTGGCTCACAAAATGTATTACCATAAAAGAGACATTAAATATAAGCGTGCAGTGCAGTGAATTCCAGAAGAACTCAACATGTGACACATGACAAAAAATTTAAGGTTTTCTTGAGTTTTCTGAAGTCAGTTGGGATCCAATTTAGAAAAAGTTAGTCTTAAAATCACAGACATCTAATCTTTAACACCAGAATTATTATTACATTCTTGGTGATGTTAACTGAAAGCCTTAATCTATTTTTCAAAGCAATGAATAAACCTAGTGATAAATGAGATAAGCAAAAGTAACAGAGGATGCAGTATCTTCATCTTCTACCCTTCTTTCTCCTTTTTCTTCCGACATTGCTATTTTATACCAGGTTCTGCATATTAAATAGGGATGTGTTAACATCCCCACACAAAGGGTTTCCTCCTTTTCGTCAGCTCCAAGAAGAAATAATATTTTTTTTTCCCTGAATACAATAAGGAGAGAAGGAACGGGGAGAAATTTTGATAGATCATGGAATGTTAACAACAGCAAAATCATGAGCGTGATACACTGAATATACTGGGGATATACACTGAAGACCTCAACTAAACTGCAGAAGTAAGACAAATATAAACTCATTACTTCCCTCTGGCCTTTGGAGGACTTAAATATTTGAATTTTTTTACTATAAGCTTACAAGCACTGTCATAAATTATTCAGAATTTGATTTGATATTGGATTTTTTTCCACCATGCAGTGATCAATCTGTGCTACTTTTGAAAATGAAAATGGCAGTTTGTATGAATTACAGAAGTTAATAAATTCTATTTTAATTGTCTATGGTCTGTCACTGTGGGTCAGAAAGTAAGTCAGACATTTGGTTTATTAGTGTACACTAATCATTATGTTTCGCTGCATATTTGAGAACCAGTTTCCCATTGCATTTTTAGTTTTTTATTTAATAAGCTACAGAAGACCTTTCATATATATTGATGATTTTGTGACTCCATTTGGGTGCAGGTTGTGCACAGACTTTCATCATTAGTAGATAATTACTGCTAACCCTTATTTTCTGTCAAATTTCTCCTCTGATCTTACTGCAGTCATAAAAAAAAAAAAAAAAAGAAGAAGAAGAAGAAAAGAAAAACTTCTTTTGACACCTACTTCACTTCCACAATTATTTTAATATTAAACACCTTGCTAATTTTTAGTGGATTGGGAATTTTTTATTTTGCTCAGGAGATACCTTGTTATGGAATAGTATGGTCAAAGAAAAATAAATGACTATGCCCTCCAGCTAAGAATAAATGTCATCTCATGCAGCTGAAGGAAATATGTTAGTAATATTATTACTAAGAAAAGAAAAGAAAAGAAAAGAAAAGAAAAGAAAAGAAAAGAAAAGAAAAGAAAAGAAAAGAAAAGAAAAGAAAAGAAAAGAAAAGAAAAGAAAAGAAAAGAAAAGAAAAGAAAAGAAAAGAAAAGAAAAGAAAAGAAAAGAAAAGAAAAGGGAAAACTTTTTCAGGAAGTAATACATAGGCAAAAATACTCCTTATCAATTTTAATGAGATATGGTATTATACATCAACATTTCTCTTATCTTCCTAAATACTTGTAGAATTTTCTATTTGTTTTCCATTATCGTGGCAACCTTCTTTGTTTGTTTGTTTTGTTTTACTACATTCTTTTCAATCCTACTGTTCTCCCTCTACCTTCACAGTCCTCATTGTACTGTTGCTTTTCTAAGCTTGCCCTCTCTCCTCATTTTCTGGCCAATCCTTCCAAAACTTGCATTACTCAAAGTTGATTATAGCAATCTTGAAATAGAAATTCAGCAGCTGTATATAGATAATAGTACGTGACTATATCATGCAATTTACCAGAAAGTGGCCAGTTAAGCTTGTAATATTTTTTAAAATGGAGAATACTTTAAATCACAGCTAATATCCACATTAAAAACTGTGGATAAAAAACAGATTTATTCTAAGAAGTCCTTTAGCATAGATTAAACTTCTCAAGTTTAATCGAGTTTAAAACTTTTTCATATCCCTTTATCGGGAACAAATGTGATCCATCTGAACAAGGAAGCTGCATATCTGCACATGGGTATCCCTACATCACATGGAAGTGGCTGGACTTAGTAGAGGAGGGTACAGACTCCTTGATCCCTTCAAGTAAATCTGCACCTGATAGTATTACGGAAATCCTGAACAGAAAAACAAATGTAATAGAATAAAAGCAACACAATGACAGCATCTGGAAAGCAATCAAAAATGTTCGTAAAAATAATAAAGGACTATGATGAAAGTTCCTTTGGGAGTTTGTAGTTCAGGCATTACTGTGTTCTTACTAGCAGAATCCTTACACACATTTACTTTGCTAACATCTCAGAATTCACCGTGTAGCATTTACTGTTTTTGAATTTCTGTAAGCTAGGGGATTCTGTAGAGGTCTGTTTACTGAACTGGATGACAACTAATCTAAATAGAACATAAAATGTATTTCAGGTGTTCCTGTAGCAACTGGGTAAAACCAAATGAAACTTTAAACCAGTCCAGTTTTACTGAACCACCTGCAAATTAAATTAGTGGTATGTGATCTCCCTGCAGTACAGAAACACTTCAGAAACAACCAGAGAAGCATTTAAACCTAGCAACAAAATTGTTTTCATGAGCTGCCTTCCATCCAGCATCCACACATAAACGTTTTGAACAGATCATTTAAATGACCTGTGCAACTTCAGGGCATATAAAGGTATAAATCTTATCTTTTCCCTCAAAGTCTCTCAGCATTCCAGGCTGCTGGAAAAGATATGGGATTCCCAAAGAGTTTTGGTCCCTAACTTGAATACTTCTGCAGTTGGATTTTTGTTTAAGTGGAAATATACTGACAAAACCCTCCAGCCATTTGTATTTTATTACAGATAGAACCTTAACCTGCCTTTCCTCTAGTCTTATTTCCCTTGAACTAGGAGAAAAATGTCAACCAAGTTGGGGATATGTCTTGGACATATTTGTCTTTTAGGTGTATTTCATATTTTTTATACAACCATTCAAGCACACTTAAAGGTCCTCATCTATTTACATATTTAAATACTTAAGTATAAATATATAGGTATGGGCCTGATCCTATGTTGTCTTATTCCAAAAGAAGTCAGTAAAAGAACCTCTCAGTAAAACGCTATTGAACTTCTATCTGATGCTCTAGTCTTTTGGTCAAGTCCTGGTGTGTAAGATAAGTAGTCTTTTCATTAACCTTCCCATTTTCCAGTAAGCTTCCTTATGCTCCTGAGCCAACACCACTCCTGTCTTCTGCCTTGGATATCATCCAAAGCTTTTAACAACAGTTGCTGAAGTTCGCTTAATACCTCAGTAAATAAAACAGTTTTACTTTCTGCTTCATATTGGCTGTCAGCCATCTTCTATGTTCCCAAACAACACTGAACCAATATATCAGCAATAATTTCTAGCTGCTACTTTGGAAAAGCCAAAACTACGAATGTCTCTTCAGACAAACAATGAATCAGGGTGTCCTTACTCCTGTGATGGTCTTAGCACTGTTTTCACTTCTGTGTTTCACTGGGAGCTATCTATCTCCTGAGCAAAATAGACTATTCTCATTGTAATAAATTACTTTGACTGCCTTCTGTTCTCTTACTATACCACAAAAAAGAACACACAAAACTTTTTCCCATTAACAGCAGTGGGTAAGAAAGACAAACTGGTCTGGATTCCTTAGGAGAACCACAGGATGATTCATTCACATTGAACTAAAAACCTGAATCTTGTGTGTTCTTTTTACAGTTAACTGTGATTTATCCAGACTGGTCTACCAGGTTGTTTATTCTTACTCCACATGTTTATAATTTAGGTCAAACACAGCACATATGCATTCTAACTGATCAGATATGCCTAACGCCTCTTTGTGGTTTCGTTTTTCTTTTTCTTTTTTTTTTCCCCCAGTTCCTATGTAATGTTCTTAAATTAGTTCATTAAAATGTACATTTTCTCATGCCACTGCTTTATATTTGACTAGGCTCAGCTGAAGGTTTTTCAGCTGAACAATAATGTGTTTCTACAGCAAGGCAGCTAGAAATGGTTTCCAGTTTGGAATCATACACACGTTACATTGTGTGTCAATGTTGATCTTTTCAACTCATTTCTAATAAAGCATGAAAAGAAAAACCATGTAAAGATAAAAGATGGAAAAACACACATCTGTGGAAAAATAGACCTCTGCTATCAGCCCAGCCAGATCTGTGTCTTCATTACTACTGCAACACTGAGAACAGACTTAAAATCATAAATTGGCTCTAGCAAGATGCTGGCACTTTCTGTCCAAGGATGAATGCAATTTCCCAGTAATTCTAGAAAGGGTGGAAACTGTGAGTGCTATGAGCTAGCTGGGTGAGGAGAAAGAGAGAAGGCTGAAGCAAAGCCAGTAGTCGATATTTTCAACATAATCACCAAAAACATATTTTTCATGAAAATTCCCAGTAAAGATGGGCATCTAACTCTCTTAGGTTTGTAAAAAAAACAGTGCAATCTTACTATTCTCCTAATCCATTTTAGAGGTAATAAAGAAAGACTGACAAATCCCCTATTATAGAGATTATAAACAGTCAGTCTGCTACATATTTACTATGGAACAGCAACAAAGACACTTGCTGAGATCATTCAACATCTGTCAACTAGTTAGAACTAAATCACTGGAGACTTTCGGGGGATTTTTGCCAGTCAAGTAAGAATCTAAAATCTGTGCAAAACCGTCTGTCTCACTTTGCTTTTGTATTAAGTCTCACACCTCAACAGACTGTATTTTGCATTTTTTTTTCTATTCTCTTTAAAGCAAAAAAACAACAACAACAAAAAACACCTAAATCTGTATCAAAAGCCATCTGATAAAGTCCTTCCTTGAGCAAAACAAAGAGAACTGATAGTACAAACTGCTATTTCTGGCTTTCTACATTTTATCACTGGCCCTCACTCCAAGCAGACAGAAATATTTGAATTAAGAGTATGCTTCCTGTAGGAAGACGAAGGCAGAGGAAACTAATGCATATAGATACTTGCAATTTTATCCAAATCAGAATAATAGACAAGTACATGCTGTCTGCAGCAGAAGGAAAACATAGCCCATAGTTAACATTTCTAATAACATTTTCAGATGGTCAGAAACATTACGTTCGGTCCTTCAGCTGCCAAGGTGTCTCTGGCTACATCTGCCATCTCTTCCAAATCACTGATTCAGAGTGCCACATATTAAATTCTTTCAGTATGTGTTCGTGATCCAGTCAACCTGATATAACTCCTCCAGCCAGACACTGTACATCCATTTGCCTCCTTCATTTGTATTTCTTTCTGCGCTGTTTACACTTGGAAAGCTGACATCTGTTTTCCAGGCACGGTAAACCACTATTTGCATTGCAACTAAGCACGAGTGTAGATCTGTAACAGTAGCAAAAATTTGCTCTGAAGCTGAAACAGCAATGCTTACTGGAAGAAAAATGCAGATGCTACTTTCATGCAATTAATTCCCTACTCTGTACTATAAAGCAAATCTATTTTAACATCAAGCTTGGACATCACACTCAAATTGCTATGTCCATACTACCAGCCCATCAGTGAACTGTGTGTACCTACAGAAGATGGAATTTGTTCTGTAAGGGCCAGCTCAAATAATCCATTATTGGGTTTCTGCCTTTATCATATAAGGCTCTGGTGAAAAGAAAAAAGAAAAATGACCTCAAACACTTACTATTAGAGCCTGTATAATAGCTGGATACAAACAGAGTTTTTAGCTAAGTGTATAAAAACCTCACTCAGCTTTTTTCTTGCTGCCCTAGAGTTCAGTCAGTGGAGCTCAACAGTCTCTTTTAATCTTCTCCTTCTTCATCCTGTTTTGCAGGTAGGTTTCACCTCATTATTACAAACGCAACAATAGTCTGTGAAAAACTGTATTTGACAGCTCATTCCAATCTATGCCTCTAGGATTCTGTAAAGCAGCAATTCTCAAACTTTTTGGAAAGGTAACCCTACTTTGGTTGTCTGTCTTGGGCATGATCTCTGCCCCTCCTGACAGCTACTCAGGTTTAACCTAATACGCAGCACGGTCCAGCAGTGCCAGATTTCGTAATTGTTGGCAGGAGCTAGAATCCTCCAGGGCTGAAGGGTGAGAAGAGGCTGTAATTACTGGTTATAGGTGTTTCTTCTTTCCAGGGAATCGTTAACTGTCAGCAATTAAAAATAGTTACCACTACCTTGACAAATGGAAATGTCTGCCTCCAGTAATGATAGCTGCTTGTAATTCTCCCTCCTGGACAAAATGAACCGTTATTGTCTCATCCAAGTAGAACTCCGAGGCAGTACTCCTAGAATCTCATTCTAGTGCTGCCTGGCACAAATATCGTCTACACACAAAGCATGGATGTCTTACGCAATTTAAAATTAAAAACAAGACAAAATAAAACAAAACAAGCTTGTTCTTTTTAGATCACTAGATCTAGTGAACTGTTTCACTGAAGCATTAATTCACCAAAGATACAACTTCAAGGCAACCTCAATTTCAGAAATCCAACTCTAGTTCAGTAATTTGAGCTGAATTTTGCTTGCAGCCCTGATGGAGAAATGTGGTTGGTACTTTCTGCTACGCTCCATCTTAGCAATTAGGTCTATCAAAGACAAATGAGGAATTTGAGAAAAAATGCCCTTACAAACACTTTGAGAGAAAAGATCTGTACGCCAGTTTCCTTGGACAACCCAAACCACAAACTCTTCATTTCCAGCTTTCTTATTTTCACTTATGAAATGTTTGTATTTTTTCTTAAAAATGAACCTAACAAAGCATCTTTGAAAATCAAACGATTTAATTTCAGGTCAACATAAATTTGTCACACCTCAGTCACTAATAATTTACATTGTTCTAGCCATACTGCCTTTTATTATGCTTCAATTAAAGCAGTTTAAAAACAATATCTTAAATGTATGTAGAAGATTCTGTACATAATGGGTGCCACAATTCCAAAACTTTTTAAGTTTCATTTGGCTCACTTATTACCCCAGATGTCTATGGTACCTACAGTCTGGAGTTGTACAGAAGAAACAAAAGCCCCCAGTGGAACTTCCCAGTGTGCCTCCTGGCCCTTGACCACACGATACGGTTAGGGCAGGCTGATCATCCTCCCAATCAGATTAAGGCTGTGGTGGTACCTCTAGGATTATCTGGGATGCCACAGACACATCCCAGTATCTTACTGCCTGAAGAGACAACACCGATCAGAAGTCCAGACGTACAGTAGCATTCTCCATGGCTTCTATCATGCACTTATAGATATCAGCTAGCAGCCTTCTTTAACGGTCATTGAATATATTTTTTCTTTGCTGTTTGCACTGTCTAAACATTTTCTGGCTCACTTTCAACATTTCTTGTCATTTAGCAAAACAGCTGTGACACATGCACCATCAACTCAAACAAGCTGAAGATGGCCATACATTAAGACACTCTGTCTACAAAGACATGCCCTTCTGTAGGATGACATGCTAGAACAGCACACCATGTTGAAGTACCTCCTCACTATCACAGGCATCTCTTAATAATTTTGAAAGGATAAAAATACTCCAGTAGCTTCATTACTTCAATAGCTAGAAAAAAATATATAAGATTTTAATATCTGGAAAAAACGTGAAAGAATACACATTAAAAGAAACGTTTGCTGTTCCAAAAATAGCTGTTCTCATCTCACTTTTTCACAGATATTTGCTATATCTTTTGGCATGAGAAAATTATACTATGATTTTTTCACTGTGAAAGCCAGTAATTTACCTCCTCATTGACATTTTCAGTTACACAAATTCTTGCATTGTAAAATGGAAGGAAAACACAGTTAAATTATTTTATATCACCAGTTTTATTATGCAAACCACAATGGCTCCTGCTGTCAACAAGAAAAGTTTAGTGCTACTGGAAAACATTTAATCTATTCTTGTAAAACATGACGTGAACTGCATGTAAATTAGACCACACCTCCTAATGACTTGTATCCCATTTGTCTTGATAGCACAGATATTTTCAAGAAAAATGTCTTAAAAGGCATACTTTTATTTATATATATATATATATATATATACTTTTGTTGTTACACATATCATTCTAATGCAAACAAGCTAAGGGCAGGGAACATCTTCATCGTAGGAACAAGTCCTATGAGGAACGGCTGAGGGAGCTGGGGTTGTTTAGCCTGGAGAAGAGGAGGCTCAGGGGTGACCTTGTCGCTCTCTACAGGTACCTTAAAGGAGGCTGTAGCGAGGTGGGGATTGCTCTCTTCTCCCACGTGCCAGGTGATAGGACGAGGGGGAATGGGCTCAAGTTGCACCAGGGGAGGTTTAGGTTGGATATTAGGAAAAACTTCTTTACCGAAAGGGTAGTTAGACATGGGAACAGGCTGCCCAGGGAAGTGGTTGAGTCACCATCCCTGGAGGTATCCAAAAGACGTTTAGATGTAGAGCTTAGCGACATGGTTTAGTGGAGGGCTTGTTAGTGTTAGGTCATAGGTTGGACTAGGTGATCTTGAAGGTCTCTTCCAACCTAAATGATTCTGTGATCTTTTCATGTTTCTATGGGTATGGCTATTTTTGCTACTATTACTGCATTGTCCACCAGTTATTTTCCCTGTCATTTCTAAGAGTCTTAAATGCAACAGCAAGGGTAAGCCACTAGGTGACATTTCTAAACATAAGAAAGATGAGGGGCCTGGTCCTGCACTGATCTGATGTCACAGGACGCATTCTATTTCATCAGAGAGCAACGTACCAAAGAAAGCTGAAGAAAAAGGCATAAAAAGCTGCACTGCAGCAAAATAGAAGGCCAAAAAGAATGATCTCTCTTCTATCGAAAAACTAAAATTCCATTCAGTGCTTTGGGGTCAAAAGATATTTTTGTTATATTTTAAATTCAGATAAGTCAGATTTTTCTCTGTGTAACTTCGCTCACACATATATACACATCTACATGGAAACTTGTTCCATGTTGAGGATTTCACTGTCTATCCCAAAATGGAGCAACATAGACTGAGCACGACAAGTGACATGTGAGAGACCGCTACAAGGCAATCCTCATTTTTTCTGTTTTTCAACATTAAACAACTAAATGTTCTCATCTTAGTAATATCTTGCCAACACATAACTCATACCATTTTCGTTTTATATGACATATTGTTCACTTGAAACTCCAATGCATCATGCTGCCGCTGCATGTTCCTTAAGACAGAACATCAAAGAAAGATTTCACTAAGCTGTATAAAGTTCTAGTGGAGATGAAAACCACTGTCCTCATGACAAGATCTGTCCTTGGAAGAATCCACTCTTCTCCAAGACTCGCCAGATGAAAAGCAAGAACTAGAACAGTCTGATGACTGTTCATTTAAGGAATTATTTCTGGTTTACTGCTTTAGAATTTATCTTGTTCCCATTGATTTGAGCATTTTAGGACTGAGTTCTCAAACAGCAATTTAAAAATAGCACAAAGGGAACAACTGAAAAAATACTTTTTGTTAGCACTCACTATTACAGAATATGAGGACCTCCTTCCTTTTCTTCTGCAATTTGTAGAGAAACAGTAAGTAACATTTAGATATAGGACTGCAAGTAGTCAATGCAAAAATTATGAATACAAAATAGTTCACCTGTACCAACTTCCTGCAGGTCATCCCCTTACAGAATACATCAAAACAAAGCAGCACTTTGCAACCAAATAAGTTTTTAACTGAAACTGATAAGCATTCTTGTCTTTGTCTTGCTGGTAAGATTGGCCAGATTTTCCTAGAACCCATTATTTAGAGTAAGTAAAAATTGCTTTGCTTTAATCATAAAACCACCATAAAATCACTTTACTGTGGAAGAATTATTAGGTACCACTATTCACATTGTACGAACAGTGCAGAAACAGTGAAGAAGGAAAAATCTATACAGAATACATTTCACAGTGATATGTGACATGTAATGCTCTCTAACGCATGAGATAAACAGAAGTGTGATTTATAGATTTCAAGGTCAGAAAAGACCATGGTGAGCACATTCTACATTAAAAACACCAGAGAATGTCATCAAGTATCATCAGGTGGTGTCTGCAATCAGTCCACAATTTCCGTTTGAGTTAAACTATTGCATCATATGTTCCATTTGAATCAGTTCAATGGTTTATCATCCCAGTGATTAAAAAATACTCATCTTTCAGCATGAATTTATTTAGCTTCAGCTTTCAGCTTCCACAACTCATTACGGCTTTTTCCTGACAAATTTAACAGCTTCCTCCTTTTACCAGAACTCCATAACTGCAGTCAAGGAAACTCTCCAAATTCTCTTCAGCTCAAACCTCCATGTTTCAAAATCCACTTTTTGCACAAGTATAGAGAGTATTTTTATTGCACTGCCTCTTACAAATATGTTTTGGTTCATAACCGTTAGTCAGTATAATTTTAATAAATATACCAGGAATATTAATTGCAAGTAGTTCATTATAGACGAGAGAAACAAAATAAAAACAGCGATAACCATTTTCATTTGAATTTACTTAAGTCAAACAACAGTCCCACACATTGATGCATTCAGATAGAGGTTTTCCCTAGATCTCTCACTCATTTTGCATAAAATGTTATATTTAGAAAATGTAATTTTTTTCAAGTGATTATCATCTTCAAATATGAGCTCCATCCTATTTGTATGAAGAACTCTGTATCATTATCTGTTTCTGGTTTGCTGTCATGTCCAACTGTTTTCCAGTGCACGTCACGTGACATGACTAACATAGAGCTTCTGGAAATTGTTTTTTCTCTGCTTCTCTCACATTTTTTCTTCATTAATGTCTCTCATTCTTGCTCATTCACTTCCTGAGGTATTTCTTTTGGTGGTTTTTTGCTTTTTTGACTTTCAGAAATGACAAGCACACTGTGCTGTATATCTGAATTAATGGATAGAAAATAAAGAGTTCATCCTACGTAAGGAGTGCAGGTGACAGGTCCCAGGTGGTTCTCAGTCTCCCTTCACACTTCTTGCTTAAGTTTCAAACTACACAACAGCTCCACTGTACAGACAAGATTTGTCTTTGAGAAGCAGTTTTTATGAGCAGTCCTCATCCTACATCTGTGGTGGAACGTATCTTGGACTATTAGAGGATCAGGAATCTGGCTGGTGAGTGCCTGGTAAACAAGGATACAGGCTTTGAGCTTGATCTGTAGGAGACTAATGTTCAGAGCAGAAAACAACCCACACGTACGTACCTCCGACTGTGCTGCTGAATACATACAGTGCCATGTTCTGTGTCACCTGCTCTGTATCAGGAAACAGTAACTTTAAACCAAAGCGCACTACCCCACTGTAATCCAGGTGAGAGGCAAAAAAAGTGCATAAAATCCAGGTCTGATCACCATCTACCAGCACGAGACACTGTACTTCAGCCAGCTGGAAGCAGTAAACAGCAATGCTTGGAGATACTGCTGCGTGAAATCCTCAGGGACCTCACAACCGTTCTTCACACACTGCTTACCAGATTTAATTCTTTGCTATTTTCCACCTTCAACAAAAGGAACTGCAGTATCTTGCTGAAACTCCCCATGCACTTTCAATTTATGGGCTCTGTCTGTGGTACAGATTAGAATTTCATGCAACTATGTAAGGTTATGTTCCAAGTAAATTAAAAAAGGGCACCAAATAACACTGCAAAATGGCACATGAGAAACAGATAAGAAGGATATTGGTAGAATTCATTGTTTTCCTGAACTGTTTGAATATTTTCCTCTTTCAAAGCCGCATTCTGGAGATTCTGGGCTCAACCCACTACAATGAACCTTAAGTAAATTATTGCTTTTATGCAATTTATCAAAAAGCAGACGATTTTCCCCTGCCTTTGGCAAACCTGAATCATTACAACTTCCTCATTTGTCATAAAAGTGGCCTACGTAAAACCAGCTGCTCCCACCAGAATGATGTATTTTCTCTGCTGTATTTTATTCTGCTTTTACAAAATGTGCCACTACAAGCACATCTTAGTGGCAAGACACTGAGGTTTGGATCTTATTTGGAAAGAAGATCAATACATCAATTGATGGAAGGATTGCTTCCATCAGCTGACAATACTATTTTACATGTTTTTCTGATGTAATGAAATGAATAGGGATACTAAATTTAACAGTTACTAATGCAGTATAATCTCATATCTATGTATGTCAAGAAAAAACTTAAGATTGTGACGTCCAAAAAGATGCAGTCTTTCTCATTAACTATTTGGTATTCTCATATACTATTCGGTAGGTTACAAAGAAATGCACCTTGCAGAAACTTATCTTCCATAAATAAAAAGCTTTACATATAGAAAACAAGGTCTGCAGAAATCTTGATTACAGCATAATATGTAAACGGGTGCTACTGAAAAATACAGTGTAAGGTCAAGGAAATTGTAAATCTGACGCATTTACATCACTAAGTTCATTCAAGAATTTTTTAAATTAGTATAAATATTTCATTTACATTGCACTAAGACCAGAGTTGGCACCACAGTTCCTCTACTTGGTATGCAAGCATTATCCACATCTTCTGCTCATAAAAAATAGAGAAATTTCATGATTTGCCTAATGTCACATAGCAGGAGACAGAAATCAAATCCTGTTCTATGACCACTTGACATTCAAAGCTCTTCATTATCTGCTTCCTAATATTCCTCTCCTCTCCTTTCGCCCCCTCCTCGTTCAACACCCAGCCTGAGTCCTCCAAACTCTTGTATTTTTGCTCTTATTACCCTATTCACTGTTTCCTTTCACACAGCTAATACGTTTGGAGTTCCTTCTTTGTGACAAGACACAGCTTCTCCTTTATTGATTAATGCTCAGCTTAAAACGCACTCCTTTGTCATGGCCCATCATAGAAGATGCCCATGTGTAACCCACGCTCAGTCCTTACCTAAATCTACAAAGAATTTTCAGCCCATCTGGCCTAGTGCAGTTGAGTTGCCAGCACAAAACTTAATAAAAAGTTGCTTTCTTCCAGTGAGCTAAAAAATGTCTCCTCTTACTACAGAAGAGCATTCACTGTCATGACTTCAAAATAAATTAATGTAAACAGCATATTGTTAACCATCTTTATATTACTATTCATTTATGCAATTTCTAAATCCTTGCATTTATTACATTTTCTACCTAATTTGTCAACCCTTACAGGCTGGAAGTGCATCTTTGCAAAGGTCTTTAAAATTCCCAACACACTCAGTGGCAAATAAATAAGCTCTATATAGTTCATGAGGCAAATTCAAAAAAAAAAAAAAAAGAAGAAGTATTTCTATATATAAAGCGGTCTACATCAGATGGAAAGACAAAGTTTGTTTTCTAATGAACACACGTAAGAGAAAAATCTCTTAAAAGTATCTCTGCACTTTTTACAGTACCAAGACAAGTTAACAGTCTGAGAAAATAAAAGAGCATGCTGAGCAATAAATATAAGCAATGCATCATGAAGCAAATATCATCAAAAATCAGGAAGTCTGTTATACAGTAGAACAATAGGAAGGAATGTATTTTCAGTGAAGTGTGTCTGTGCTGGTACATTTTCATGATTATTTTTCATGGCCAACATGATTTTTTGAGATTAGAAACAAACTGGAATTTAACTGCATCTTTTCAGTTTAGAGTTAATGAATACTTAGAATTTTCTTAGGAAACTCTGGTGTTTTAATTGCTTATTTCAAAAAAAAAAATTATAAACAAATCAAAAAGATCACTTAAAGAATTCAAAAGAATTGATTTTTCAAAAATATCATTTAATCCCAGACTATAATAGATTCCATTGCTGTAAAGCTGAAATGTACTTCAAGAGAGGGAAGACCATGCCATCAGTCTACAGAGCTCCTTCTACTATGGTTCTCTAAGTTTTTAAAACTCTACAAGAGAATATATTCACCTCTTATGTCACGGTTTTTAGGTGCAACAAAGACACTGCTAAGAATGACAGACCAGCATTAAAAAGTACACAAAGCATCCCATATTCAAAGGTAAGATGGATCTCAAGTTTAAAAAATTCAAGGAGATATATTAGAAAGTTTGGATGGGAGTTTACACTTCTTTGTCTTTAACACAGCCTCTGCTCACTCCATGCTTCTTTTGCTGTTGATGGAAAGCCAGTGAGTTTTTAGCCAAATGTTTCTGGTGTAGCATGCATCTCATCCTGAAGCAGATACATAAAATAGGTCAGATCAATTATGCCCTGTAAGTGCCTTGTTCTCCTCAAAGACTATAAACGGGCCACAGAGTGACTGCCTCAACCACAGACATCTGAAGTTATGTGAAGTGAATCCCACACCCCACAGCTAACTATCCTGCAGAAGTTTTCTCAACAAAATCACGCTGAAATGTTTCTTACCAAAAAGATGTTTAAAAAAAATAAACAAAAGTTTGAATATCTAATCTAATATCTGATAAAGTACTAAATTGCAAGAGCTGAAAATGAATTTGTTCTATTGTTCTATTGTTCTATTTGTTCTATTTGTTATTTTTCACGGTGCTTGTCAAAAGTATAATTTCTAGTCTGTCTGGGATTAGTAAATAATCAAAAAATTGAGTGGAACCCATTTTTGTTGTGATTTCCTCTACAAGGCAGTATCTATATATTTCATTGCTTTTGGAAAAGCTGGAGCTTTTGAAAGTTCATACAAACCATTTTTATTGAAACCATATTCTTCGAAGGCAATTGGAAAACAGGCATTAGGCTATTTTTCTTGCCGTAAAATAGATCAGGCAGCTGATCGCTCAGAAAGGAGTAGTCATATCTTAGAAATATCACTTCCTAAGACTATTCCACTCACATTCTGCTCTTAGGCAAGCAAAACGATCAGAGTGTTTTGTTTTTGTAAAAAATAGTCCTTCCAACTTTTCTGAATATTCTGATCTTTCAATAAACTAAAGCTGTTTGGAGAGTGTCAACAGGTCTTTCGATTAAAAATGTAGTTTCCAGAAAATTCAAGTTATACAGGATATTTCTGGTGAAAATTTTCACTGAATAAACTGCAAAAAAAAAGTTTTTCGGTTAATTAAATGAAAATATTTAACTTGGGATTAATTCAACTCTGCGGTGCATCTGAATCAGATATGACTGGTGAGACTTCAATTTCAGGTGTTTGAAATCCCCCTTCTGGGTCTGACAGTGCATCATGGATGGGCCGAACATGGAAGCCTGGCCCAGTGACAAGCCTGGGGCTGGCTGATGCACAGCGGCAGCTCAGCGATCTCCATCCTGCCCACCACAGCCATACGAGGATTTGAAGATACAGCTTGCTACAGCTTCTAGCATCAGGAGTAGTAAAACTTTCTCTCTGCCCTCAGGCTGCCAAAGCTGGTGGTTCAGGCTGACAAGGTTCAGTGTTACCTTAAAAAATGTATTTTTTTAATGTTTCAGTACTTTGCCTTCTCCAAGAATAGCATTTTTAAAATGTCTTATTCTATTAAAACATCCTCATTTTACATTTTTGTCCTGATATGGAGCAAACCCAAGTGTTGACATATGAGAAACTCCCATAAGAAAAAAATTCCAAATGTTGAACAGATAAAATTTAAATCTCTCCAAGCAACACTCACAGCTGCAATTAAGGAGTGAAAGCAAATAGAGAGAGAGAGAGAGAAAGAGTCAAAACCATCCCAAAATACCATTTATTTCCTTGCTCTGTTTGCTCCTGTAAAACATAACTTCAGTCCCTGCAGTGCACTTAGAGTTTTAATCCAAGGATCACACAAATCTAATGACTCAAAAAGTTAAAAATATCGGCTGAACGGTATGTGACAGCCATATTGCACTTGGGGCAATCTAAGAACTCTTGCTATTCAAGCAAAAGCTCACAATCATTGCTCAAATAACTTATATACAACAGCCAAAGATGAGAAAAACAACAGCCACTTTCTGTAACTCTAGTAATTTTTCATGAAGAGTTAAATGTATTTATTCTCTTGCATTATATTTATTTTAAAGAAAGCAATAAATATATACTTCTAGGTTTATTTTAGCAGAGCAATCCTGTTCTGACAGCTAGAAGATTCGAGGAATTGTTCTGTTTTAAATTGCATACTCAGGTAACTAAAAGCACTATTACATAGAATACAGATGCTGTATTTTAGTTAAAAATCTCGCTCCTGTGTCTTTTAAAGAAGCCTTCAAAAGTTCTGCTTTTTTAAACTGAGTGTCTTTAACGTTACAAAATAGTAATGGATCTTCCTGAAGCTGTATTGCCTTTCTTGGTAATATTTTGATTGCTTATTTCCACATCCGACTATTTTTTCAGACTTTGTTCATATGTGAAAATAAACCAAGGCAATGAAAAATGGGTTCAGCTGAGGTTACAATATCCACTGATCTGGTGCAAGACCATGGTAAATTAGTAAAATATACATCTACTGCGCCTCAATTCTACTTTTTTTCATTTCCATATTTCCTGAGTGCATTATAGAGCTGTTTTCTCTTTAAATTCAGCTTGCTTGTCATTTAATCTTCCCTCATACACAGACGTTATGCACAATGGTTCACTTTTATTATTTCACACTAATTTGAGGAAAAAAAAAAAACCCTAAGCTAATGGAATTAAAAAAAGAAAGTTTCTGCTGTTAATTATGTTTTTTTCTTTGTGCAAAATACAGTATCCTGGACTAGTAGCTCACAAATTCTTAAAAACTGAGCAGGGATGGATCTCATCAGTGTTCAGTCAAAACCTCCACATTACAAAAGCATTGCAGGAAGCAGAAACCATCTACAAAAGGAGCACATCTTTGTAGAACAGTAGTGGAACATTGCTCTAAAAGGGGACAAAAGGGTAACTGACTATCAAAAAAAAAAGTCTTCAAAACAAGAAATAAAACATATCCTTGTCCGGTTCCTTTCTAATTCTAAGAGCAAACAAATTAGCTGAAGGGTGTACACAAATCCTATATTCTGCTTACTCGAAAGTCCACATAAAGTCATTTCAACAGTTTTTACACACTACCATACAGAACTGCTATGCTGTTTTAAACTGCTGACTCCTGCATCAGGCAGAAGGCTGAAGTGATGGGATTGCTTAGGTGCGTAGAAAGATCCAGCTCAGAATGTGAAATGCGTCTTCTGTCTTCATGTAATGTCTTTTCCATTCACACCTTCTCACGTATACTGGAATCCAAAGCGTAATACAAAGGCGTGTTTTTCTTCCACTGCCAAAGTTACGTGTATACTTTCCATGGCTAGGGCATACCAGTGGGAGCACTTTGATACAGACAGAGACTTCTGGCTGGAACACAGTTCTGAAAACACAACATTTAACCTAGTGTATTTTCTGCCCACAGTGGCAAGAAATAGCGCTGTATTAACAGTTACTAGTAAAAGTGGACTTAATTTTATTTCTTAGAAAATATTAGTGTTTCAGGGGCTAATGAGCAAATACTAGCATCATTTGTGATTCACAGATCCTGTGTCTAAATGTCTTTTTTTTTTTTAGGAGAGTTTGTGTATACCTGCATCTAGAATATTTGTTTGCTTCAGGATTGTTCTACCTTTAGTCAGAATATCCTCAGGACTGAGCCTCTTGTCCCCATCAGTCTAAACGGAAACAAAGGCACTATGCAGCGGGATATTATTTGTGCTTAATCAGTTCACTCTCATCAAAAGTTTCTTAGGAGAAAACTACACAAAGTGCCACATCAGATTAGACCCAAATAGGTCTCTGACAGTGATCAGTAACGGATGCTGAAGGAAAGAAGGTAAAAATGGGGCAATGCACCCTGATGCTTACCTTGGTATGCCCCCTCTGCAGCCACCCACCACTGTCAGACAAGCCTCAGACCCGTCAGGCCTGACCCAGCCTGGAGAGCTGATCCACCAACGGAGATGTGTCCTTCAGCTGGCACACAGAAAAAGGAAATCTTCACTCTACCAATATTCTAAAGCCTCAGATAATGGTATGCCAAAATGTTATCGTAGATAAGATTTTTAAAAACAAGAGTCATTATCCATAATCATCCTTTTCCTCTTTGCACCACTTGATTATTTTTTGGTAATTCATTCCACAAATACCATATATGACATTGACAAAATTCTTAATGTGAAATCTGGAAAAGACTCAGTCAAGAAGGACACTGAGACTTTTTATCAAATCTAAAAAATATCGCTTCACTATTGCTACAGTATCATCTTCCTAACAAGCACTTTAAACTTAAACGGTAGCTTAAGAGAGTTCTAGGTCAAGTTAAAAGCACTGGGAAGCTCCTCAGAGGAATCAAGTTTATATTCAGCATGGGTAAAAATGCAGTGGAAAAGGTGACTGAAGTTTTTAGCTATTTCCATAATGACTTCTCACTTGCTGTAGTCTGTCCTACTTTCTTTCCCCACAGCCACCCAGTGGTCTCTCTTCTGCAGAGAGAATTCTCAATTGCCTCAAAGGGAAAATTCCTAATAATTTTTAATTCTATAGCAACATATCATTTTCATAAAAAAAGCTTACATTTGCAAAAAGATATATTTGCAGATTTAACTTTGCACCTCCTGAGATGAGACCAAGAATAAAAAGCTATTTCCAATTTCTCACATATGGAGAATAACTACACATAGATAATATATGAACTGAGAAATTGCAGAGTGAATACAAAATTCATTCATCTGGAGATTATCACAGGAATTTATATTTATTTGCTCTATAACTACATGATACCTGGTGTTCTCTCACTGATCTTCAAGGTCCAGTTAAAGTCATTCTTTTGAGGGAGAGCTGGTAATGTGCATAGTGGGGATCATCTTTGGAAGAGGAGAAACAACCTCTTTCAGGCTTCATGCAGTTACAACTGCATCAGTTAGTAGATTTTTGGCACCAAACCTCCTTCAGAGAAATGTTCAGTTAATTTGCATCTCCTCCAATGTAGGTTTTTACAGCCCATCCCAGATGTCACCAGATACCTACCTATCAGAGAAGAATGAAAAACAAAGCTTCTAACTCATCCTAAAGTGGTGTGACATATCAATTAAAAAAAAGGGTAAATGAAACAAAGTATTGTTATTGCAGAAGGCACTATAAATAGCATATTCAAAGTAATTTGAGGCATTCTGATTTATTTTCAATTTTTAAAAAACTGCTCTAATTATCTTACTTGGAAATACCATAAATTCTTTAAGTAACCCTAAAACTGCACACAGGTGACAGCACTATGAAGTTTGTTATTACAGACTCTTCTAGTGTGTGACATTTTGATGCTGTTAAAGTTCTCAATTACCAAAGGAAGAAAAGTCCTGATTCTATACAAATTCAAGGTATAATCGTAACTGCTGTGTGACCTATGGTGAAAACAAAAGGGGTGAGCAGTCCCATTTCCTAAGTGACAACAGCACTTGCCTATAGTTAAGCATATGCCTAAGCATTTGCATATGCAATCAGAACCAAAATTAAACAGACAGACTTAATCACAGCTTTCAGGTAACAAACTATTATAGAAACAGCTCGCTAGTGATTTATGACATGAACAAACTATCATCATAATACCTGATGCGTTATTCACAAATGAAATGTGACTAAAAATAGATATGAATAAACATCATGTAAAATACTGTGGAATGAACTAGTGTTGAGAAAGTACATAATGAAATTAATCTCTTTACAGCAGAGCTGCCAGTTTACTGATTGTTTACTTTTGAAGACTAGGAAGAAGAGATGTTGGGTACTGACTCCAACAGAACAGAGATTATTACAATATGCTAACTTCCAGCTTGCCACATTTAAAGGCTATTTATTCCTAACACTCTCTTCCCTTTTTTTTCTGTTTTTGTGTTTGCCACTATGTCTCTATTAGCATTCATTGCTTTCATTTATAAACGTTTGTATAATTAATTTCTGAAGCTTTACTTTATAAGAAAGTTACGTATTGTATCTAATGTGTATTCAGGAAGTGTCATATTTGCAGACAATAAATGGTTTCTTTTTTTTACAAACTGGGAAGGACTTTCTGAAGGTTACAAAGCAGTGGTCAAGCTGGTCAAACAGAGTTCTGTTAGCACAGCTGACAAGAGCTGAAGAGACTGGAAGGTGGAAAAAATCCCAGGTACGAATGAGTCTTCGCTCAACAGAAACCACAGTAGATAGATTCTTCACCTGCTGGAAAATGTGGGAGTTCCTGAGGGAAGGCTATCTTCCAGACTGTAAAAGAGACAATGGAAAATTGGCTAGAAAGTGTTCAAATATTTATTTGCTCATACTCTGTCTTAAATAGAGCTAATTGTATTCTATAAAAACAGCTGTAGGCAAGCCCTATTCAAACATTTGATGTCTTAAATCACCTTAAATCCAGGAACTCTGGACTAAAACCAGCAACGTCAGAAGGAACTGAACCTGTAACAGTTCTCATTTACATCAAACACAAAAACGGTTCCAGGAAAACTGGTGAAGCTCTTTCATGAAAGGCTGGATGTTATACTTCTGTTGGGAGCAGATTCCTCCTGTGTAGCGACGAACTTTCATCTGAAAGCAAGTTAGTATTATTCTAATACAAGATGGGTAAAAAGAAAGACAATGAAAAGAAGCTCACCCTGTTAAATGAGTGTTAGGTGGCCAAACATACATACACCCAGATTCACGTTCTGGCACCTCCATGCCAAGGCTTAAGTGAGGCCCACCCCCTATTTACACGCACCACTATTTAACTTAGTTCCTCTGTCCATATATAAAACTCATAGTGCATGAGATAAACCTCCCTAAACCGCAAGTTCAGAGAAAGCAGCACAACTATGCTCCCAGTAATGACCTGCGCAGCCAGCCTGGCACTGTGTAGCTGATCATTTCGGAGCTCTTCCCTACCTGCTGAACTAGGAAAATAGTTCCACAACCTGAAGATGATAAAGTATTGTTCTAAAATACTCTCAAGTAATTATTTAATTAGGAAAATTTGACAACTGGGTGTGATCAGATCTTCCATTCAAGCTGGATCAGATCCTTCATAAAAGCTGTGTGCTCTGCTTTCTAAAATGTCAGCCATTTGACAGCTGTTTATTCTCAAGCCTGTGCGCTGTGTCCATTTCCTCCTCCCTTCCCAGTTATTTACTTTCAGATTACCAACTCTGTAGAGCAGGTGTTACTCAGAGAAATGAAAGCAAAAAGTCAGGAAAAAAAAGCCCTCGACTGTAGATCTTTGTCTTTGTAGGGTGGCACAGAACCAAACACATAGAGTACTAAACCAGCCTTCCCATTCTGCTTTTTAAACGCTATTTGATTATAGCATTATAAATTTTATCCTGTCTAAAAGTGCGAGTAATTGCTCCCTAAGAACATCATTGTGTTATTTTTCTGTAGCTCTGAAGATGGAAATTAGCAGAGAGCACAGAAGATGACAGTTAACTTTGTTTTTTCTTCAAAATCTATTTTTACTATTGTTGCATTTATTTTGAATAAGCAATTTTTATTGCTGCAATTTTTCCTTGGAAATCATCCCCTGCATATAATGCATGTTGGTAAATCAGAACTATGAGCTGACCTAGTTAACTAAAACAAACCTTCAAATAGGTAGTGCTAACAAGAGTATGTTAAAATCTTTGAAATTTCAGTTCATACTTAAGAAAATTGCGGAATTGGTCTCCAAATTTTAAGTGTAAAAAAAAAAAAAACAGACATTTCTTAAATATAGATAAAACCAACTCAAAAATCTAAAAGGAAAACACTCTGCTGAAGAATTCTTGGGGTTTATCTTTGTCAGCTGTGTCACTAACTCCAAAGACGTGTTCATAAATGCCTGGTATTTACCTTGGTATCTTGTCTTCAGTAATATTCAGCTATTTCCAAAAATTCATGAGAGGTGCGTAATTCCCAACTTCCCCTCCTTCCTCCTTTTTTCCTTCTTCTAGGACATAAGTAAGAAGTAGGATAGTCACTGGTAACTACAGCCTTCTCCAACAAATGGAAGCAGTCGCTATAATCCATGCAGAGATACCATGACAGTAAGAAGCAGTGCTTAGCTGAGAAGACACGAGGGCAGGACCCAGAAGAAGTTGGGTATAATATTTTGCCAGTGTAAGTAAGGCATTGCACTAACTCCATACTGGAATACTGAGCTATGCTAAAACCTAGAAAAGGAATGGACATTATATAAGTAATAGCTTGCTGAAGATATTTGATAGCCTAACATCTATCATATCAGATATCAAATAAAGCTGAAATATAATCAGAAAGCATATAAAGTATTCCACAATCTAAATTAAAATTATAACAAATCATTCTGCAAGAGAAATACACCATAATGTATATATTCTTAAAAATAGAATTAACATTCACGTTCTTTGGTGGTGATTTATCTCCATTAATCAAGGATTATAATCTTTGATGCCACATTTTTAATTTACATCTGACGAGTAAATAGAATATGAAGTCTAACTTACAAATCCTTTCTGCCAGAGAGCTCAGGTTAATAGGAGACATTTTTTTTATAAAGACAACCCAAGTCAAAGTTTCATGCTATTGAAAATTCAGGGGCAATATCAGCATAAAATAATTCTATCCCCTAACCCATCTCCATGTTGCCGTTTCAGGGATAATATTAGCACTGTTATCACTTGTGAGCAAGGCTGTGATTTGGATCCTTTTTTTTGTTTCAGCAAAACCAATGCCCTGTACAAAGGCAAGATCAAGCAATTACTGGCAGGAATATCATAAACTGTTGTTACTGCCAAACATTTTGTATTGCAAAGCTGCAGCCTGATAATAGTTGAAAAACCACAGATGATTTCTTAACACACAAACTCTTCATCAGGCCTGAGGATGAGACGTTCGCCTTCCAAGTAAAGTAAAGCAATGAATTTAACTGAATTCTTTTAACCAGCTTTAGAAAGTTTTAGAGAAAAGATAGCCCTTTTGGTGCAGAGCAGAATACTAATGAGGAAGATTATCTTTAGCCCTTTTAGGACAGTAAGAGACAGACAGGTAATTATCTCCTGCAGAATAACGAGAGCAGAAAATTTTGATGTGCCAGAAATCCAGAATATCTATCAATTTTTCAGCATCTAAGATTGATTTTTGTAAGGTATTTTGTAGAATTTGCTGAGGTTCAAGCCTGAGGGATCAAAGACGAAGGGGAATGAGAGTAAAAATGTTTTTTACATGTATCTGGATGTTCTTGCTTTTTGTTGAACTTCGTAAGTTCATTACGTAACGTGTGTTTGGTCTCACCTGCATTATTTCCTATGAGGGCATCTGGAAGTATATTACATTTTGGGAGGCATATACATCTTTCTGCTTTACCTTGTACTTGTTGGCTATGATTTCAAGCTTATGTAACCACCATTGCATGCTGTTAAGCTATGACTGAATGAAAAGACCTTACACCCACTACAACCAGCTGTACTTCCCATATAACTTCTAGTTACTGATTTTTACACCTTAAAATAGCTTGTTTTATCCACTTACTAGTTTGAAGCAAAATAGGTATGTAACGTTAAGTGCTAGCTATCAGTTAAGAAAGACTTGTTCAGTATTTGTCAAGTATGTTTCACTGATAGAAACTATAGAAAAAAAAAATAAGATGCAGTAATTTCCTAAGCTACTTTACTTCTCAAAAATTCCTTCCCAAAAGGAAAAAATTCTATAAAGCTAAGCCTCGCTAATCTTTTTAGAAAAAAGTTCCCTACGTTTTTGATGAGCACAGCTGTTCTGAATGGCACACTGTTATTGGGAATGCCGTAGTGTATTATTGACACCGTGAAATTGTTGAGATAAAAATAGTCTTCCCATCCCCCTCAAAGTAAAGCCCCTAAAACTCACAAAAGAAAACTCAGTAATCCTACAGACACATTAACCTCTGTGCTCTTCATGCTTTCTCGTGACTGTCCAAAACGAGGAAGTCTCTCCCTTCCCTTACTTCAGCTCTCCCAACACCAGACTCCCCCACCACTTGTCTAGCATCTCACCTGCAGATCTCCTGCTCATTTACCTGCTTTTTTCCCTTTACTTGCTCACTCCAGTCTGCCCATTTCTGCTGTCGCATTCAGAGCTCACCTTCATTTGTTTACAATTACCAGAGGTGACTGTCTCAAGGAAAATGTTTTCCAGGACTACTAATATCCATCAGCTGCATTACTTGTTTCAGTCCCTGACGTGACAAACCTGGCTGACAACTCACAGGACCTTCCTAAACAGCTTACTGGCAAGACCTATATATTTCAAAATCATGCCTGTGGTTTTGAGGTAACGCAGTAGGTGATCCTCAACCAACCTAACTTCAGCTTAAGCTACTTCAGTAGCCCCCCCTCAGGGGGGGAAGACAGGTGAATCACTTTCCAAATGTGCTTACCTCTCCCCACGTTTAACGCGAGCGTTTAATTTTTGAATTGCTGCGATGCAATACCAACCACATAGATATTTACAGCCAGACAGCCACCCTGTCCTGGTGGGTATAAGTTTCCCTGGGAAACTTATACAATACAAGACAATACTGAGTGGAAAGGAATAGCTGCTTTCTGGGAGATATTTATCTGACCCATGTAAGATATGTACATTTGGGAAAGAAAAAATGAAATTTATAAACTAGATCTAGGTTAAAAGGCACCTAGAGTGATTAGCTCAAATAATTACATTTAGTTAGATGAATCCCAGCTCTCACGTTAGGAGAAATACATCCTTTTGTTCTGTCCCCAGACCACTTTTCGTAGTCTACACACATTCCCTGACTCCCCTGTGGCCCTGGCTTTGGCCTAAATGAATGAACTGATATTTCTACTTTTCCTTACTGTCACCTTGCCTCATTTTCTCATGCCTCCACCATGAACTGAACATCTCAATTTTGTTGCTGCATTTGACTGTCTCCTCTATGAGAATAAGTAACTCCATCCAGTGATCAGTTTGCATATTTATAGATCCTATACAACACACTAATCTCCATTCATGACTTCCAATTCCAATAACTTTAACATTTCATTTCTCATTTCCCTTTTTAAACATCCACATTCCCCAAATGCCTCTATTCCTCTTCTGATCGTTCCCCTGCAAACATGCTGTTTATCTCTTCTTCTGCATCTTCACCTGCTTATTCTTCATCTGCAAACATAAAACTATTTCACCAGCAACAATATTACTTAACTTCCTAGATTTATCAATAATGACCATGATGAGCCTGACCAAAGACACATCCAGCTCAGCATCCTGTCTTCAATGGAGATTAGCAGTGGACTTTCCCTCTTGGATATTTTCCTTCCTTTGCCAATTTTACCACCAGGACCACATTGATCTTTCCTTCAGTCTTCATTGAAGGCCCTGCTAAATCTGCTTGTAAACACTAACACAGATTTTAGTAAGACCTTACATATACTGATCTTGTAAGAGTAACTTCAGGGATTTATCTAAATTTTAGGCTTACAGTGTAAGTGGGATGAGGCCAAAATAAATATTGTTTTGAGGAAGCTGGAATATATACTGCTTTTTGGCTTCCTTCCTGTGTATTTGGATACATATGGCCAATGGTAATCACCTAAATCGGAGCTCATATCCTTATGTTCTCTTTCCAGACAACGTAAACCTGACTGATGCAGGGGACCTCAACTCCCCACTTATCAGTGGACTCCACTGCCTTCAGGGACTACAGCTGCCCTTTTCTCACTAAGGGCAGTCTCTCCACACTGATGTTTAAAAACATTGCTGTTCACCGTGACAAAGTTCACAGGCAACAGCTTATTTATCATCAGCGTGTCAACATTAACTACCCTTTGCTATTAGCAGAACTGCCTGAATACTCTAGGATCTAACAACTAGGAGTAACCTAATTTCCTCTTGGCAGACTGACTGATGGAATGGTATGATGATGGTGTAGTATTACACAGTTTTCTGGTATTCTTCCTTGGTAACAAAAAAAGAAGTAAGACAAGTAGAAATATTCTTTTACTTCACCAAACAATACAGAGAAATGTTGAGGTACACTCAGGTGTGAAGCAGAAAGGAGCTTGTATTTCCAGAACTTTGTTTTCTCTCTATCAGTTAAGCAAATAAAAGAAGAAAATCTCCCTAGAAATCCCATCCCAGGAACAAACTCTAGAACGCACTGCAATGACTTCCTTTCACCCATAGACAAGTAATTCACTTCCTGTCTATTTGAACCTTTCAACAAATACAAGACAAGTTATGGGACAGTACAAGAAGGTGTAGACAATCTATTTCAAATTGAAAAGGATATTTTAGAACAGTCATGACATGACGCCAAAAACATCCATGCATATTCTTACCTTTACCTCAATGGAACTAACAGATCCACATACCTTGATATCAAGCTATACATTATTATTGCTTTTTGACATAGCTGCTTAAGAAACGTTTCTAGAATATAAGAAAGCAAGCAAATGCCTTTGACGAAGGGAAGCATACACCTTCCTACATTGAATCCCTCACATTATGAGTACATAGCACTGTCTTACTTAAATTATTGTGTTGATACATTTGTTTGCTACCATTATATCATAAATTACATGGAATCATTAATTAAATCAATATGATATCAAAATAACTCAGTGCCTATGAGAAGTTCCAAAATAATGTAACTGGAAAGTCAGGCAATTCTATCTACTGGACAGATGGTAACACTGTATTTCCCCTACTTTCTCAGCCAGTCTACTACAAGCCTCAACTGGAATTTTGATCCAAACGCTACTGAAGTCAATGAGAAGGTTGACATTGACTTCAGTGAGCTTCAGCTCAGCTCCAGGTTGCTGCAGCATGCAAAATTTAAGTCCAATTTCAGTTATGGCTCTCCAAGACAGTTGACAACGATGGCTGAGAACAATAGTTACGTTAATTTTGTTATGGTACCATCCACCCAAGAACTAAACCAAGATCCACATTTTTGTTATTCCCCAGGAAACAGCCATTGACAAAAACTATCTTTCACAACACCCTTTGCATTGTATTTGAAGCACTGACTCAAAGCCAAAGGTTTTGTATTTTTTTCACCTGTCCCACTATTTATTTCATCCTCTTGTAATTTAAGAATCCGCACTGAAGAAATTCTTTCCCTCAATGGTAAATGAAATCCCTGCTCTTCTAATTTCTTACTCCTGTTCAACTTCAATCACATGAAATTCCTAACATATGCTGAAATTATTTTTTTCAACCATTAAACATACACACTGCGCCTTGTGAGAGTCCTACAATTTACATGCAACATTATTTAAAAGTCTTTGAGTATAGTCCACCACATTTAAACACTAATGAAATATAAGCTGAAATTTGACCAATTTGTCTTTTTGTTAGTTAAAAATTAAAATCACAGACATTCGACATGCAGAAATTTTGCGTATGATGATTTGAATACAACTTTGAAGGAACTTCTTACATGGTGCATGGAACAACTGTTTCCAGAAATTTCCACAGCATGTTAATATACTCATTTAAGGAGAAAATTCAAACCAAAAAAAAAAAAAAAAAACCACAAGATTATGAGCAGCACAAAGGATTAATTTATATTGCCAAATTATACTCTTATTCACTGAAGGTTATAAGCATCATTTTACACATTAGAGGTCAATGTGAAGGCACTGCAGCATGCCCACACTTACTCTCTTTACCGATATGTGTCGGAATGACTTCTGCTGTAAAGTGTTGGTATTTTAGGACTAATAAAATAATCTGATAAACAACGTTCAAGTTTACTTTTTTCTCTACCTCACCCAGCATATCTAATATGAAAAGCAAATACCACTGCAACTTTCTGAATAGATGGATCTATGTAAAAGGCTGCACAACTTCATGAAAATACTTTAATTACACAATAATTAATTATCACAATTTTTACAGAAGTAACTGCTTAGTGTTTATTGGAAGACATTTTAAGTTTATCTGCTTCCTCAGCATAATCATTTGCTAATAAGAAAATTACTTATAGAAAAAAAATCTATACAACCATCATTACAGGAGCAAAATAACCCAAATCTGAAGAATTTAGCAAACATAATCAGGATATATTGTTTACAGATGATTACTTTGTAAAACACTTTTTAAAAAAGTTCCATAATCTCAAATGAACTGTGTCTATAAACAAATAAAGATTAATTTAGAATATTAAATTCCCAGCCCCACAGTTTCATCAAAGACTAACGAACACTAGAATGTACTCAGCGTATTTTTTGTTGTGGAAAGACAATATCTTTCCTGGGCAAAACCTGGGCAAGAGACAGAGAGAGAAGGGCCATACTTTTCCTTACCTGTTCACATTTTAAAAACTACTATAAATGTCAAGGAATGGAAGAAGCAGAAGACAGTATGTGCTCTTGTTGAGAAATAAAAAAACCTTCCCACAGGAGCAATCTACAAAGCCTCATGAATTATACAGGCAGAAGAAGCACAAGTCCAAAGATACATTATTTTATTTAACTGTAACTTTAAAACTTCCAATTTCTTAAGCAAGTTTGTAAGTATGTGACAAAGCAAACAGGTCACCATTTGGAGATGACTACCGTATTGGGAAACACAGACAAAAGTTGAGGAAAAAAGACAAAAAGAATAAAATCAGATGAAAACATATTATAAAATAGTAAAGGTCATAAACTTCTACTTCCGAACCAGCTTTTAGGAAGACTTTCTGAAACACTTAATAGAAACAAATAAATACAAAAACTGTTTCTATAATTACATGGCTTTTAAGGCAGTTTCCAGCATGTATTATAGAGGTTTTATAATGCATCTGTGTTCAATTTTCAGTTAAATAAAATGGGGCTGTGCACAAGAAACAAAATGGGTATCTTCCACCTATAACCACAAATAATCCCCAGACTCAGATACCTTGTAAAATTACATTTGCATCTCCTTTTTGTGCCTGAAAATTGTAGCCTAAAATTGTACGGAATCTATTATAATAGTTTAAACTCAAGATGATTAATAAGATTTGTAACAGTGGTCAATAAAAGAAATAAAGGAACTCTGAAAGAAGGGAAGGCTAAAACAGTTTCAGTTTCAGCAAAGCAAACATTTTCCTGCATCTTGTCAAATGCAATAAATCCTTCCCCCTCTTTCAAACAGATCTGTGAGATATCAGTTATTTCCCTATCCCAGCCTGAAGTAGAAAGGTTCAGCTTGCCTCGCTGCTATTGAAAGATCTCTGAACCATACCTCCTAGACCACCGGATTCACTCTGCAAATGAAGCCAGCTCTGCCCCCACTCCCTTCCACGCAAGGACAGCCTTTACAGGCTGGCAGGCATCCTTGCCGAGGCAGAAGCGCAGGGAAGCTACAGGGAAGTGACAAACACACAAACATTGCTTTGTAGCTACAACACACAGAAAAATATTTTGTGACCCAGATTGATTTGCAGTTCACGTTTAGGGAGAGAGAATCAAAATCTGGCTAATTTGAAAGCACAAAATGTATATCTCAGTACATTATTATTAAACAAAAATTACAGCTCTTACTTTCAGTATTTTTATGCAAGCTTTCTCCCCAGAAGATTAGGAGAAACAGTCTATATCTATAGCAACCAGAAGAGAGAAGGGAGGGGTACATCCAGTCCAAAATGTTTCTCCTTAAAACCTTGCATCACCACCTTCAGTACACCAAGCATTTAATAGCTCATTTTTATTGCCACTTGACTGAAGCCTCATTAAAAAAAAAATAATAAATGGTCAGCTGATTTTAATTCTTCCTTAATAAACGGAGCATACATAAGGATACTTTTGTGGAAGGTTTGCTTTGTTACTGAAAGTCATTTTATTTTTTGTCTCATGAAAAAAAGATTTCTTAGAGACAGCTAGTTTAGCTTTCACTCTCTGATCTCCATAACCACTCTAGGTAGCTCTTAAACTGGGACAAAAAAACAAGTTACGACCTTCTTGGTTTAAGGTGAGTTTCGGAAAGATACCGCAAGTGAAGTGAGACTGACTGTATTAGCATGTGTCATTGGAGACAATTCTGGTGAGCAGTTACGAGTGCCTCAGTGCAAGGACAGGACTGACTGCCTGGGAGGGTTGCACAGGAGAACGGCATCAATCCTGAATGCACAGAGTTTCTTTTCAGGACCCCTCCTTGTTCATGAGGTTGATTTTTAGGTGGGGAGTCCTCCACAAGATGTTTATTCCAGAAGGTATCTTCTAAAAGAGGAAGGGGCTTGTCTGAGAACGTCTCAACAGAAGGAGGCTGCTTAATGGTCTTTGTGGGGCTGGACTAGGTATTTTTAGACACCTCTACAGCATCCTTAACCACCTTAACCATGCTGATTCCAACCTCCAGCAGGACGAGTTACGGGTGGACACCAGCAAAGCTGGGCAGCACCCGGGGGGTTGTGGCCTAGGGATTTCCTGGGGTTTCCAATTATGAGGGCAGTCTTGTGGACTGAAACCCCTAACCTGGGACGAGGGTTAAATACGTCGAGGCTGGATGCGTGTTGGCGACTCCCCACCGCAGCACCTCGACTTCAGGGGCCTTGTGGTTGTCTCGGTGGAAGTTTGCAGGGTGCGAGGGGACCGGGTGAGCCCAGCTCCCCGGAGGTGTCCCCACAGCCGCGGCCCCTGGGGAGCCCCCCGCCGGGACACGCCGCTGGGGCCCCGGGCCGGCTTCGGGGTGGCCTGGGAGCGGCGT
>VXAA01004441.1:261122-279907 GCA_013399115.1 Anseranas semipalmata | reverse complement strand
GCGGCGCCGCCTCCCCGCTGCCCGTTCCCCGCTGCCCGCTCCCGCCTTCCCCGCTCCCCGCCCGGGGGCGCCCGCCCCGCCGGGACCGCGGAGCGGAGGCGCGGTGAGGGCCGGGGCCGGGCCCTGGCGCTGCTCCTGACGGAGGTAGCGCCCCAGGCGGGCCCTGAGCCCCCGCGGGCACTGCAGGGGGCCCTTCCCGCTCCCTGGGGCTGGTCGCTTGAAGCCCCCTTGAAGATGGCCGAGAATGGGGAGGGAGGGTTTAAATTTGTTTGCCTCACACAGGTAAAACCAATTCAGCCCGTGTCAAAGTTTTGTCCTAAAAAATGTGTTAGATGGGTGGATTCTTCCTGCGGCCTCCTTGGTAGTAATTTATTTACCTTTGGTTTTTTTCCACAGAAAATTACTTGCCATGCTGAAGGATCTTGTGAGCCCTCAGGTGAGCGCCTCCAGCAGCTGAAGCACGCTCGCCTCATCGTCCACCTCCTGTCCCCAGCTCACTCTGCGTGAGTGGGAGCACTGGGTCTGACTACGTGGGGGAGCAGGAGGCTCAGGCACAAACACATTAACTGCCTCTTCATTCACAAAGTCACAGTATCATATATTGAGTCTTTAACATAGCAGCTGCAGTCACCAAGCTGAAATAGCACAGCTGCCGTGCTTACTGGCAGGAGATCTGTGTTTGACCAGGACACCCAGCTCCATGCTGCTGCAAGTGACAGCTGGGTCCCAGCCCCCTCCATCACCCTGACATCTATCTGCTTAATTCTCTCTTGCTGCTGAAGTTCAGATTCTCCCAATCTTCTTCATATTTGAAATAAATAGCTCTATACTCCCTGACAAACTTCAGCCCTGACTTCAGTCAGAGTCATGACAGCCTTGCACTCAAACATGCCTAAGAGGATTAAAATTTGTAATATGAAGTGACTTTGCCATAGAATAGAAAATTAAATAATGGAAGCCCACAAAACAAACTAGTCCTGGAAGAGCATGGGATGGCTAAAGGGCTTCCTGCAGCCACTTTCCAGCCAACTGTTCCTCCTTGCTCACAAAAGTGGCAGCTGGACCAGGGTCAACACACAGCATCCAGCCACCACGTTGGGACCAGCTGGGACCTGACGTGAGGTTGGTCAGGCCAAGTCTGGTGGCCCAGGTAGGAGCTCTGCCCCAGGCTCTGGGCATGGGGCTGTGTGGAGGTCTGCAGGGGCCAAATGGGGCACTTAAGCTCCTGGTGGTCTGATGGACAGTTGCAGACTTCTGTAATTCTCAGTTTTGCTCTGGGAAAAGCATGAGCTTCTGTGCTAGGGAAGAGTCATGGTTTTTAGAGCTAGTGCAAAGTCACCTCCCTTCCTGGGAGGTTAAGGCTGGCAACTTGGCTGCAAACAAGAGCGATATTTGATTCAAAAAACAGAAATTTCGAAAAAATATATTGACACCGGTTGCTGGTTGCTGGCCCCAGGTTTGCAAAAGGGATGAGTGGCCTTTTGAAGCATTTCTGTCCTGAGGTCTGTTACATGGTTGCTTACATCTTGCAGGGGAGTGGTTTCATGAACCCAAAAGGTCCCTTTAAGCCAAATGTTCTTTACCTCAGGAAATCAATTTAAATGATTCTGAAAGAAATCTGAGCATTGGAAGGGTAGAAACAAAAAAAAAAGGGGGGGGAGAAAGCACTATATGGAAAGGACAAGATGAGAAATGAAAGTGCTGAAACATAAATTAGTATATTCTCATGGGTTATGCAAACCATCTGGCTTTAAAAGCTAGTAGTAGGAACAAGGAAAAAGGTCATTTGAATTAGCAGAGAACTGCAAAACAACTGAAGGTAAGAAAGGAGCAAATGGCAGGCACACCAAGAGAACAAGTTGTTCGTCAAAATACAAAATAGCAGCGGTATTACTGGAAGTCGTTGCAGCTCTGCAACGAATGATTTGCATAGCTCCTGTGAATTTATGATCATATACTATGCAGATTTTAAAAGGAAATTAAAATTCTCATAGCCACTTTGTGCAGGGGATTAGCAAAATAATAACATTTGTTCAAATGCATGTGAAGAAATGTGAAAAAATCAGGAGAGAAAGGGCATTCATCAAAGCCAGGAAGAAATCCTTGAGTACACAAGATTAGTAAAGACGGGAGTAAGGTGTCAAGAAAAGAGTAAAGAGTCAATCGGTAGGTGAATGGGGCATTTGGAAATAACTCAAGTAGCAGTTCTCAGGACTGGCAAGTCTGAAGTATTCCCTGCCTGGTTGTATTTTACGGTTTTATAGTATGCTGCACGTAGGAAAGATACACAGACCTGTTTTAAAGCTCCAGGAACAGACAGATTGAAGTCAGTGGGATTATGTAAAATGAGTTTGATTAATGACATGGGTAAAAACTGCAAGCCTTAAGTCTGTGTGTAAATTAGATGAATAACAGAATTACTGTGTAAATATGTTATGACACATGCAGGTTACTTGCTGGTTCACAATCTTTTTCTCAAGACATTTCTCAGTGCCAAGGTTTTTAATAGTCTGTATAATAAATTAAGCATCCATGCTTAGGTCTACCAGCCTTATGAGGTTGTTTTGATTGTGGTTTTTATTCTGGTGTTTTCAATGAGTTTCTGAACAGTGAGAAAAGAAATCCTGAAGGGTGTAATCATTTGTGAAAATTACTACAAAGTCTAGAAAAAATGAAACTCCATTCTTGAAGTCAGGGATGTTGTGGGGCTCTAACAAAACTTTAGGACTTGACAGTTTTGAAAAAGGAATAGAAGAGGACATCGGTAAGTTATTTCTGTAAGGGCATATTTAAATCTTTTTGGTAAGGGATTCAAAACTAGTAAAGATACTGAACGGTCACTAAGAGGTTAGAGTATCAGCTATCCATTTCTAATGTGTCTGGAGGTGAATGTGAGACTGTATAGAAGAATGACATTGGGAATTACAGATCTGAAAATTTCAGCACAGTGAATAACACTAAAGTTTAGCATGTCCTGAACTGTTGGAGCAGAGTCTTTATTATACGCTTACAGGTGTAAAAAATGTGCTAGGCAAAGTGAAAGGAGAGCTGGGTAATCTATATGATTTTATACGTATGAAAGATTTACAACCTTATCCATGGTAACCACAGCTGAACAGGAGGTTTTCAGCACTTCCCTGTTTGAAAATGCCGTGTTGTCTGATTAAAGCTTTTCGTGACAAACATATGTTGTTTAACCAAACTTCCGCTAGGAAGGGCCTTTTTCTGAGAATGATCCCAGAATGGCAAATTGCCTGGTAGCCAGGACACCTGCCTGACATGAGATCTTAAAGGTTCAAATTTTTGCTCTGTTTGATTCAAAGATGTGACCTAACACTGGACAATAAGGTCATTCTCTCTCTTTCTCTTTTTCTCTGTCTCTCTCCTTCACTGAGCCATTCAATATTTTTATTAAAAGCAAACAGGTTAGAAAGGACACTGGTAGGCAGAAGTAGTTTAGCATGGAAGAAGCAAGAAGATAAGTATAAGCTTTATTTTGTTGATTTAATACTATTTAGAATGCAATAGCAGCAGGAATGAATTAATAATCTAAGAATCTGACTTAATGATAGAATTTTTAGAAATGTAAGAAGAAAAGGTGCCAAAATTACATGAACCAAAAACTGGGTGGTGGTAAAAATGTAGATAAATACATGATTCAGTTAAAGTAGAACATTGCCAGAGAATAATTCAAGCTTAAAAATACACAAAGAGAAAGTACTCATAATAGTTACATGCTTATAAGCAATTAAGTGATGTGATTAAAATGTTGTAAACAGGATTAAAATAGTAAAAGCTAAGTATAAGGAATATAAAACACACAGGTAGCACCTGAGTTTGACTACATACTCAGGTACTGAGGTCATGTTTGTAAACCTTTGCAGGTCTGTTTTTATTTACAAACGGGAATTATATACACACAAGCAGGACAAGGTACACCTTGAAACCATAGGGTACACCTTGAGGACCATAGAAAATAGTATTTGTGTATTTGTGCATGGTACAACTGCATGTTTCCTCTCAGAATCACAGAGCTATCTGTCAGTTTATCCAAATAAAAAGAGCCTGAACAAAAGGTCAGTTCCAGCTATGCTGAAGACACGCTACCTGCATAGAAAAACACACCCTTAAAAANAAAAAAAAAAAAAAAAGGCATTAAAATTACCTTATTCATTTTCTTTCTTCTCCTTGCCACCCCTTCACCCCTCTTCCACCCACCCAATCAAGGCCTCTGAGTGGGTTAATTGCAGATCATTTGTCCTGTTAATGGGTCCAAAATCCACAGGGAGCAATATCTATCAGGCAGTTTATCTAAGATTCAGTAACCTAGATATCTCGGCACAGCTTTAAGATGTATTGGCGGGGGATAAAGGGGAATGAGGAGAGAAAAAGATAGAGAAGCTTATGTTATATCCATGCACAGACAAGACAGAATTCAGACTATTTTACTATTTACATTTTCTGCTTCTCAGGGACATAGGTAAAATATTCACAGACTTTGTGTGAAAAATGTTAAATACTATTAATATCAGAAATAAGCGCAGTGAGATTATTTAGCTGAATAACATTTTCTATAAAGACAGATATTTAACTGTTTGTCGTACAAGAGTCTTAATGATATCTGTGTACAGGTTTTATTGCGGATTTGTATATGGAAACAAATGGAGTCCTTTGGAGGCTTGTTGCCAGTGTATTCTCTGCCACCTTGTACTGGTCTGAGGGCACAAAGAGCTGGCTGAGCTGCATCTTGCATCTCGTTTGTGACTTAAGAACTTCTTTCAGAGGACTGTGGAAAGTAAGAATATAAAAGTCATCTCTGGAGCCACAGCTTGGAGAACCAGGAGGAATACATGCGGAATAGTACTGATTGCCACTTCGCATATTAAGCGTGTGAGCAACCATAAACTCTGTTTTAGGAGACTGATGAGCACTGGACCCTGTTCAGGACAATCTGACAAAGACAGTCTTTGAACAGTGACTGCAGAACTGTTCACGCATTCAAATCCTAGCAATAGACATTTTAATTATATTTATTCAATATTATTGATGGAAAGTTCAAAGAGACAAGATTTAAAAAAAATAATAGTGTTTTCATTTTATTGCAACTGTATTGTAGAGGCTGTAATAGCTCTTGGGACTGAAAAGTATCCCAAAAGTTAACAGTAATTTTGCACTATGCACTTACAAGTAGCTTCTTTTATTCAGGTATGTTGAAAAAGTATATGCATGCTTATATAGCTCTGTATGGTCAACCCTTTCCTTAAGAGAAAACATCTCACATATTGTTCCACATTACACATTTTTAAAAATATTGGATTCAAAAAGGCTAATATTTAATATTTAATACATAGCATTTATATAGAGTGTTTTAAAGCAGTTAGGATTGAAGAACTTTATCCTGCAATTCCAGCCCCAGGTCATATCAGCAGTGATTGTGGTCTCTGTTTCTCAATTAATGAACATTTCATGGTATTACTAAAACTATTTGAAAGGATTTTAGCATCCAATATAGAGATTACTGATTTTCAGTGTTAGATTAATTGATTTCATATCTATAAAACTAGCAAAGTCTTTGACATTTTTGAATGAATTCTTACTGAATCCAGCTTAGCATAAGAATACTATTTGCAGGGTGTAGAAGATGTCAGATATTGTCATCAGAAGAGTACACAGTGGTTTCTGTACTTAATCTATACTTTATCACAGGTCATTTGGCCCCAGGGTACATCTGTGCTGTCCAGCACAGGGTGACTAAGTACTCCTTACATAATTATAAACTAAAACCACATTTTCCCTCGTGTTTGGGAAGAATGGAAAACTTTTAAAGAGAGTAAAGAAAAAATTGCTACAGTATCACCCAATGAATAATACTAAATGACTGCTCTTTCAGCATATTGTAGTTAGATAAAATGGTCTCTGCTTGACAGAAAAGTGTGGTAGGATTCATTTTATGAATATCACAGCAATTCAGTTGTATCTAGGAATAATGTTTTAATGTACTGTTGATCTCAGCTATTTTAAAGCTTTCCTTCTTGTTTCTAAAACAGTATTAGAAAATGTCTTTACTCTGGAGCATGTTAGAAGTTTTACTGGAGGTATTTCTGCATCACTGAGAAACAGGAGTTCAATACAGAGCCAGAAGGAAAAATCTTCAAGAACTGTGCAACTGTATGACTGACAGAGTTTAAAAAAGGAAAAGAAAAAAAAAGTAGGTTGATTTTAGTTATGACTAGGAAGCTGTGAGCTGGTCTTTTATTCCCTGTGCTGTAACTGAATGATAATGGTTTTTATGTGCTGCTGGAAAGAGCAGCTGGAAAGGAGCCTAAAATGGAGTGTTCACAGCCCAAGAGAGGAAATGCAGCTAGAGAAAATTACCTGTGAGAATAGCAGGAGATGTGACTTACATTAACTGAAAACTATAAATGTGACTTACATTAACTGAAGTCCTAAACATCTATGTTTATGAGTGCTTAGGTTAGCCTGTTTTGAGTTGGTTTCTAAAACTGTAGGAACTCACCAGACCAGACCAGCCACTTCAGTGTGCATGGTAGTTTGGGTTTGTGAGAAAAAATTCCATAATTGCTAGGGATGCTGGAGAGAGCAGTTTCTGTAAATGTAGGTCTGGATTGAACCCAAATTTATTTGAGGTTTATTTAAAATTCTAGCTGACTTGTTCAAATGCGACTTATGGCAGTACCTACATTAAATGGCGTGCTGAAGCTGTGTCTGATATAAATGTGGTGGAAAAGAAGGAAAAGGTGGAATGAAGCAACCTGCAAGTCGCAGTGTATGGATATTCAAAACCTGTGAAGAACAGCGCTCCGGTGTCTCAAGATGGGGCTGCAATAACTGATGAATCCAAACTCTGAGGCCACTTCTGAAACCTTTGTATCTAGTGTCAGGCTGTGAAAGGGAGCTTGTGCTTCCCTTGGGGAGGGACAGCCTCTGTGAGAACCATCACAGGCCACTGACACACACTAGAGCCAGCTCCTCTTAAATTAGAAAGGCTTTGGTTCTTGCTAATGCCCACCAACAGCTCCAGTCAATACAGAGGCTAAACACTGTGGCTTGCCTGTCCTGAAGTCACTGGAGACAAATTTTAAAATCAAAACCACCTGAATTCCTAATGGTTTTCATGGGTGTTTAGAGCTCTTAGCACATCTGAAAAAATTACCATCTGAGCATATCAAGATGGTATATCCAGATTAAATGAGTAGACTTTAAAGGCTTTTTCTGAATGGATTCTTGTTCTTTGAAAAACAGGTTGAAAACCCTAGGTGTGTGATCCATGATTAGACTGATCCAAACTGTTTTCAAATATCAATAGGGACCCACATTTTTAAATGAATTAGGAGCTTTGAGATGCTTAATGGGAGGGAGGTCAGAAACAGTTAAAAAAAAAATGGTTTTACCCATCTTCACTATGATCGGTAAGATATGATACTCGGTGAATGGATTTTACAACCTATAACTAATCCCCTGAGAAATCCATTCCTAATGTGCTAAATTAGAGGATGAATGAGATTAATGCACCTTGTCATTCTGAAAGAATAGACCTGTAGTTCTATCCAGGTGGAAGCTGGAGGAGTACCATGGCTGAAAAATATATGAACGAGGAACTGAATAGGAGAGAACTTTATGGGACTGTGGTTCTCCAAGACATCCTGCTCCTTCATACTCCACCACTCTTCTTCCTCCTGCTAAAGAATCTGTACTGGTCATTAACTGAGAGAGGGTACGGGATGCACTCGAGGCGGAGGCACAGGTACAGACTCCAGAGACGCCATTGGCCAAAAGAAGCCTACGGGACACAGGTCCATTTATCAAGTAAATCATCTTGTCCTGCAACACAGGAATTCACAGGTCTGAAAACAAAAATATTGTAAGAGCGGGCCCTATATATTACAGCACAGATACTGAACAAACCAAAATTAAACAGTCTTTCTCTCTCCAGTTGTCAGAACCCTTTGGTTAATTTCCAAGTAATTTTTATTTTTCCTGCAGATACTGACATCTTACAATTGGTTGTTATTTTGCCTTAGGTAAAATACCAATTTTTGCTATTCAGCTGATTTTTCAGCAAGTGAAAGCTTGTTTTTTGCCCTTTAGAAATAGGATGTGTCTCTGTAACAGTTATACATAGTTGAATTAATATTGCCTAATGCTGTCAGGCTACACATGCATGTATGTTCATTCATAACATAAATAATCTTTAGAAAAATCTAGCAGCTACTAGAAAATGAGAGGCAATCTCTTAAATTTGGAGACTACTTCTGAATACATAGTTTGAACATATATCCTGCTCAAGAACTATCTTGAGGTTGCGACTTCAACAGTCATAACTAAATGCCTTTTCTTACTTTTTTATTTCACATTTTGATAATACTCACTTCTTAATTTACCTGGTGATTGATGAATCAGTAAAGCAAAACTCTAGGTAATCTTATCCATGCTAATGAAATCCCAGATCATTTCAAGATGAAAGTTACTTATCCTTCCATTACTGCCCTGCTTTGAGAAGCATCTCAGTGGGGGGACCCGTGTCCCGTAGGCTTCTTTTGGCCAACGGCGTCTCTGGAGTCTGTACCTGTGCCTCTGCCTCCAGTGCATCCCGTACCCTCTCTCAGTTAACGACCAGTACAGGTTCTTTAGCAGGAGGAAGAAGATTGGTGGAGTATGAAGGAGCAGGATGTCTTGGAGAACCACAGTCCCATAAAGTTCTCTCCTATTCAGTTCCTCATTTGTATATTTTTAGCCATGGTACTCCTCCAGCTTCCACCTGGATAACAAGAACAGCAGTTAGCATCTCTTTAACCAGTGATTATGGGACAATCCTCCACCTCCTCAGGATCAAAGTCTTGTCTGGAGCCTGAGGCCTGGGTGAAAGACACACAGCTGGAAACCGAAACTCCAAACTCCTCGGAGAAAGCCAGAGAGTAATAGGATCGTAGGTATGGGATGTGTCCTACTCCCATTTAACAAACGGAGTGGAGCCCCAGGTGTCTGAATGTCCTTGTTCCTTGCTGTTAGAAAGTCCTCTGGCAGTGTGGCCCTTCTCCCAGCTCGTTGTCCACGCCAGGGTTGATTACCTATTTTTCTGTAGAACCTAGTCTCATTGCACAGAGAAGACAAACCTGTTTTGGTGAATTTGGGTGGTTCACTAAACAAGATGGCTGTCTTTGCCGCATTAGTGAAAATTGGAGACATATAGTCAAGGGGCCAGTGAGGTGCCTGAGGAGAAAAGCATGGCTGAATCAATAGCATGGGGGTCTGGTGCCCCAAAGAATCATCCCATGCTGTTGCTGTTCTCCCGCTGGGCATCTCCGGTTGTGCGTACCTTGCTTTGTATGAAGCCGGGGTCTGATTCAGAGGGTGCTCAGCACTCACAACTGCCGCTGAGGACAGGTAAGAGCTGTGCTTTGAGGTAGCAAGTGCAATACAATGTGACATCTCATGCCGAGTTCCCAAAATTCACAGAAAAAAATTAACCTAGTCTCACTATACGTTTGTAAAATGGCAACAAGAAAACCCACAGAGAGCTGGAAAAGTGTATGAATCCTTGTGAAACTCTGGGACTGCAGTGAAAAGTACCAGAGTAACGTCACTGTGGAAGTTAAGTTTTGTCCTCAGAGCTGGGGATGGACCACATGCAGCAGATTAAGCGCAGAGCTGGATGTTGAATGATGAGGGGGGAAAAGCACTGCGTATTTGCTGGGTTGTCAGCAGCGAGGGCTTTGAATCATCCACAGAGCAGGTACAGACGGAGCCCTGAGCAGGGAAGTTTGTGTAGAATAAGTAGCTTGTGTTAATGCAACTAGAAATGCACCGTCATTCCAAGGTGAGGTTACGGCTGCGCACATCTTCATTTTGGTATTTCCTGACTGGTGAGTGCCTGACTTTTCAGTTCTAGCAGATTTCTAAACTGTGCTTTCATATATTACACACGAGGCTCTGGTTCCACAAAGCGCACAGCGTGGGTGCTTGCATTTTGCAGCCCCTTGCTGTGATGGTGAGAGGAGGTGAGGGACAGCAAACAAGCAGCCCGTTGTGCTCCTCTCCACTTTTGTCTTCAGCATCTCCCTCTCTGTGGCTGCTTATTGCTGAAGGCACATTGGGCTAAGCTCATCTGCTCTCTGTGTCCTATCTGGAAAATGTTCCTCTGCTTACTGTTATAGACACAGAGAAAAACCTGGTGTTGACCTAGAGACAAGACTATTTGCTGTAGCTGTTGTATGACTATAACCATGGAGTATTATTGAGAAAAATTATGGGAGGAAATCTAGAACTGTGGTATCTTTGATAGCAACTCAGAATGGAGCAAGAACTGAGCTCAGCTCATTTTCACTTCAGTTTTATGGCTTAATGCTTACTGACCCGGGTTATTTTGAATAGCAAATAAATACATAAATAAAAGTGCATAGTTTCTAGTGTAAAAAAGAAAATCTTGCTCAGGGCATTCTGATGTCGCAAAGTACAAGACTGCTTGGACCACTGCCTATGAGGTGTTTCTTTTAAAGGAAGGTTACTGAGGATTTGCTGTGACCAGAAAAAAAATGTAGGGAAAGTTCATGGTAATGACGGCTGAGTAAAGGAACATTGTTTGGACTACGCTGAAATTACATTATGTCTTTGTTAAGTACAAGATTATGTTAAGAATATTCATAGGTTTTGGTGAAATTATTACAAGTTGAATAATAGAAGAGACAGGATGCTCTTTCTCTGTTCTGAATCACTACTTTAAAAAGCCTTCCCCTTGCTCTCTGTTATGGTTCAGAGTGTTCTGACGGAGCAGCAAAGACCAAACAAAAACACTTACTTGACTTCTCAAGGGAATCTTCCTCCTGGGCTGAGCATTTTCCATGAACTTTTCTGCTCTGTATAATAGAGCTTCCACTGTATATGACTAAGCAGTTGAATCATACAGAATGATTTTCTAATGCAATGTTAATAAATGTTGATCCATTGCTCTCAGTAAAGCCCAGGAGTCGCTACAAACTTTGAAAAAGCAGGCCACTACTGCAAAAATCATACTATTTATAATTCATATTTTCTTACGCCATCCTAATGTTCAGTTAGCATCTTCAGGGGAAAATTATGGGGTCGGCAGCTCCGAGCCTGTGAAAAAAAAAAGGGCTGGGGGAGAGGGAGAAGCAGAGATGCTGTGCCAGGAGGCGCCTGTTGGATGGGGCTGATGAGGGTGGCTGAGCAATAGCAGCCTTGCAGAGCACCGGGCGAGGGGCAGGGAATGCAGTCGGATGTAGGATTTTCAAGGTGAATTCCTCCCCTCGCAGGCCCCCTGGATGCTTTACTAGGAACTACCTGGAGTCCTGACCTGGCCTGGGCCCGCTACGCTTGAAAGAAGTGCACTGCTAGGAGCCAAAGTTCCACCTTGTGAAAGGGGAATTTCTCCAGATGATTCTCAAGGCAGATGAACAGAAGGTCCCTGCTTCGAGGTTTCTGACAGATATTTTGGTATTCTATCGTCAGATCCCCTATATTACTGGTGGAAAATGGAATATCACAGCGAAAAAGTGAAAAGGTACAAAATTCCACTAGCAAGAGTTAAAGTTAGAAAGGATACTAAGACAAAAATAAACTTGTAACTGCTATTTTCATTAGCAGTTGAATAAAATCAGAGGTAAAAGAGATGTCCTAAACTGGAACTGCAACAGCAAGTTTAAGAGGTAGAGGCATGAAGATGGTCTTTGCAATAGGCTTGTGAAAACAGAATTCTCCTCTTCCCCTTCAACGGTGTTAAAAAAATAAAACCATTTCCATATATATATATATATATATATATATTTCCACAGATTCAACATATTTCAGGAGCCAAAAGCATGACGCCTGTTCAGATGTGCTAATTGCACAGGAGGATCTCATCAGATAGAACAGAGTGCTTTCAGATATTTGATCACATTGAAACAAGTTCGCTTTTAAGCATTCAATCAGTGGATCATGATACACTGATAAATTAAAAACTGCAAGCTCGATTCCCTGATCTTGATGTGCTGCTCAGGGCAGTTTAAGGCTCTGTGATCTTAACTGGGAAGATAAGAATTCCCCAGAGACAGGCTGACTTGTGACGGATGGCTCAGGAGCCAAATATTGCTGTCTGTGCCAGTGGAGATCAAATCAGGGAATCGGGAGGGCTGTAATCAGATCCGTTCGTAAGTTCTCTCATTTCCTTGCATCAAACTATTCTTGATTTCCTTGCAGATTGGCTGGTTTTACATTTCTTCTTTTTCAGTCTTAATATAACCTAAACTTTTCAAATTCTGACAAGAGCAGACATCTGAAAAATTAAAAAATAAAAATCCAATAAGCACCAAAAGTTAGTACCACCACCTTTACTTTTTTTTTTTTTTATTTATTTAAAAATCAGAATCTTGGGTCATATAGGTATAGTATGCCATGCAGTTTAAGTCTCAGACATTCTTGCTGCTGTCCTTGACTTTGAATATTGTTGCAAGGATCCAGCGTGGACTGAAACATCTGAAGGTAGGCTGTTGTGGTCATCAAACTGAACATTCCCCCAATAGCTCTTGTACGTGGGCAAATTCATCTGCTGGCCCTGGTGACTGGCTAACGGCAGTTGATGGAAATGGCTTGCACTGTAAAAGAACAATTTTGCTTGGTGAACAGCCACATGAAAACAGGCATCCTGCAGATCGAGAGCAGTGCTCCATCAAAGGGAGTCTGGGGACAAAGGATGAGAGGAAGGGAACTCTGTTGTTCTCTTTAAGGATGGTCACTTTACTAAATAAAGGACAACGCTTGGAACTTCTTTTGGTGTAGATGTGAGGAAATACCAAGAGCAAAATCATTTTCTGTATACTGTGTACTACAAGTATGCAATCTTAGAGAACAGTGTAAGAAAGACACCGCTTTTGCCATTTTGATGGGTAGAAAGGGCCCCCTCAGTAAAAGGAGTTTTTCCCTCAGCGGAGCAGTGGAATAACTCGGGTCATGCTGTCCTCAAACAGCCTGGAGCAGGAAATAGATCCAATTTTTTTGTTTTTATAAGTACTCTCTTAGAATGGTCTAATTGGATTTGTACCCTCTTACAGATGCTGCATTTTTACTTTAGATGCTATTCTGAGAAAATGAAGTTGCTAATACACGCCTTTTTTAATAAGCATGGCAAGATTGCAGAAAGGTCAGTGCACAAAGCCGACATTTCTTGATATTAAGCTGGTACTCAGGTACCATTTTAGGCAATTAGTAAGTATGGATTGTTATACTGAGAAACAAAAGAAAAAAATGCCAAATCAATATTCTTTATTCCCATGAACAGCACAAACAGGTTGCGTGTTTAATAATTGCCCCAAAAAGGCAGAAAAGCATATGTTAATACATACGCAAAGAAACCGAAAGGAGGCTGGGCTGGCTCTATCCTATGTGTTCTTTGATGCAGGCATATGGCCGCACGGGAATCACGTACCTTTCCAGCAAGGACTGCTAAAATGTACCTACTGAAAATGTAAGGCTTTACAGCAAAGCATCTGTTACTGCAGCACATGAAAAATATTAAAACCAGGACCAGGGTTATTATAGGAATAGTAAGGTGGGCGAGAAACTAATTGAAGAGGGAAAAAGTACCAAAAAAAAACCCAAAAAGCAGACTAAGGTGGTCCTCTGGTAAATCACACGGGAGATGAAAGTCGGCAACAGCTTTTACTTCTACAGCCATAAGCGGTAAGAAAATAACAGAACTGCCACTGTGACGCTGTTTGGAAAAAATGCTGACTAACAGAGCAGAAAGTGAATTGCCACTGTTAAAGCTTCCTCAGTGCTAACGGATGTAATTTCGGCAGCTTTTCTAGAACCGTGATGTGTAACTGGACAAACGACCCACTGGTGTTTGAGGACTAAGGATGCATCTATGCCGAACAACACAACCTGGTGAAAAAATCCCAGTGATTTCCAAGTATATTGAAGCTACAATTACAATGTAATTAAAATTAAATAGCTGTTTGAAGCCTAGAGTGGGGCTTAGGGTCATGCTCAGACAAGTGGCTACACAGAGCCCAGGACTAAAAACTCTGTTATCACAAGTCAATGAGGAGAAATTTGTGCCTATTTGCAATGGCTTAAGGGAACTGGAGAACTGCTGGCTGCCTGTGGAAAGGTTTGTAGCTGTTCCTGAAAGCTGCCCGTGACCAGCTGATTGTCAAGATAGAAGTACTAAGCCATGCTCTTCTGTCTGAAACAGTCAGCTGCCACCATAGGTACTCCCAGAACAGCCATGGCAGGACACTGTACAATGGTCTTGCTTCACAAGAACCTGGAGCAAATCAAGGAACAATGCTACAGGCTTGTTGGTGTATCTTGTGATTTCACATTGCAGTCATTATCATGAGTATTCTTCACTACGCATCTATCAAGTGAGGTGAATGTTTTTTCAAAATTAGTCTCTCTGATTTCCTTTTCTAAGCCAGAAGACCTCACAGCACTTGATAGCAGCAGCATATGTGAGTTTGAATGCAAAGTGAATTACAGTGATCGTTGGAGTAAACATCAGGTGCAAGGCAGGTATTTTTTCTTTTCCTTGGCAAGCCTCAAAGTTTGTGTAGTTGGATCTGTACTTGAAGACTTTTTTTTATTTGCTAAGGAAGAAGCTTGAGAGCTTCACCTGGCTCTTCTTTAGCTCATAATTTGAAGCTGTGATAGATGGAAGACTGCTGGACTTTGCTTCCCAACCAGAAAACAGCAAAGAAACCTTGTCATCAGAAAAGGGTCCAAACCCCTTACAAATAGATTAAAGCTAAAACAGATATGATTAATGACATAGTTTAAAGCTATTGGTTTCTTCAGTAATATTTAAACTGGCTATATATGCATGAATTTTAGCAAATTGCTAAAAGGTTATCTTAGAATGGTGTTATCTTGTTCATATTTCAAACAATTTTATTAATCAAAGTCAAGTTCAACTTCTTGAAAAAGCTGAACAGATCTCAGTGGGTCTGTCTGAAAATTATGGGAAGTTCTCTGACATACAGGTTGGATAGTACAGCTAGCCAAATAAACTATTCTGAATATCAGTCATTCCCTAACGATGAGCAAAGACCAATCCCTCTCCCCCAACAGCACTTCAAGGACACTTTCAATTAGTAAGGTAAAATAAATCTTATTTACAGGTTTCCAAAAGATAATTCAGCTTAAGTAATATACTATTTATTTATATCTTGAAAACAGAAGAAAAACATAAAGATTTAACATTTTGGCAAGACTTAGTTTGCAATGAGAACACCAAATAAAACCTTATATTGTTATGAAATTTACCACAAAGACCCAAGGAGAAAGCACTTGACGGACTTTGGCTCACGGAGTTCGAAGAAAGAACATCATTAATTGTGTTGCAGAAAGCCAATGGTTTTTCATCTGTCGGAGGAGTTGTAATAGAACTGGACTAGATCTCGGGCTGAGATCTACACACCAGCAGCACTGCTACCACAGAACGATTTCAACACCCTTGAGAACCACTTGAGTATCAGCCACCAGGAGGACAAAGGTTCACCTTTACATTTTCTTACCCTTCCTAACAATATCAACTCTTAAGTTATTCAGAAGAAATCAGCCTATTTCTGATGGTGGTGGTTACCTTTATTTCTTTCAGGCTTTGGGATATGGGGTCTGTAACATGTATTCCATAAAAAATGAAAACTGAAAAATCAGTGTTATAGACCGAGAGGAAAAAAAAAGGCAGTAACTTGGATTCTATTCTAATCTAATATGAGCAAATAATGAAAGACTGAAAAGCAGGAAAAAAAAGAAACTGTGATTTACATATTCATTAACTAATTTGTATAATCAGAAGATTTAAAAGGTCATTACTGGAACACCTGCCTGTTAACAGATGTAGAAGAATGAAGGCCAAAGAACACAGTTTTTATAAGGATGTTGATAGATAAACAGTTGGCAGACCTACAGATACCTGCTGTGGCAGCATTAGACTTTTTGGCTCAGGCTACTGTTGTGGATAAAGTAAATCTTCTGGAATTCACATATCCATACACATACTGACTTGCCTGTTGCAAAGTCTGACAGTTGCTTATTAAGGATTTGATTATTTTTAAATATCAACATTCCAGCTAAATAAGCTTCTGTCTAGTAGTGAAGTTTTATGTACTAACAAACTTACAAACCCCTACCACAGAAAGATGCCTGTTTAGACAGATGGGGGTACAGCACTGTGCACAGATCCTAATCAAGAATAAAGAGTCTGTCTTAATTTAGCTAAATTTGTTAATTTCAGTGTCAATGCCACTCTGAAACATTGGAGATCTCAATGAGCCATTTATATAGATACTAAATGTGAAGCATCCTGTCCCATTTTGTAGATAACTAAGTGTTAGATATCTAGGTCTAAGCTAGTCACCGTATGCTATCTTTACGGTCTCTGGCTGAATCATTTTCTGGGGATGCCTACTAGAACTACTTCTAGAATAGGCAAAAATATAGCATTATGAACTTAGACATCTTATTTATAGATGCCTCAGTTAAGGCAAAATAACATTCTGCAATCAGCACTGTATTACTAGTTTTAGTAGAGCATCTATTCACATTAAAAAGTTAAATAAGTGGCCTACATGTCTGTGTTACCTGCAGTATTAATGTATAAAAATAGTCAAATGTAAAGCAATTAAACTTATTTAAATTGAGATGAAGCTGAGGAGATAATCTAGTCCAATCTCCAGATCAGGCAGGGCTAACTTCAAAATCGTCATATTGGTCAGGGCCTTGTTAGTCAAGTTCTCATCATCTCCGAGGAAGGATCTTCCACAGTCTTTCTGGTAAACCTGTTCCTAGTCCACTTCCAGTTTCAGTTCACTTTGAGCAGGAAAAATTTTTTCTTATGTCCACCAAGTATTTCTCTTGCTGTAACTTGTGTCCACTGCCTCATGTTTTCTTGATGTGTACCTCTGAGCAAAGTCTTTTCTTAATCAGTATCATGTAGGAGAAGACAGCAGTAAGGTTGCTCTTCTGCTCTTGCCTATGCTGGTATATAGAATTAGTCCATTACAGGTAGAGGACGACTTTGTGTGTGCCTGAGATGAACTTGGAGATTTGTTGTTCCTTATGGCCAGCTTGTCAGGATCCCACTGAATCAGAAAACCCTACCCCTCAAGAATATCAACCACTGCTCCCACACTGGTGTCATCTGCCAACTGACTGAGGTTGCATTTCATTCCATTTGCCCAGGCTTTTAATGAAGATGTTAACCAGTACTGGCAACAGTATCTGCCCTGAGGAATGCCACTAGTTATCAGTATGACTTTGTAGCACTGTTATTCTTCAAGTCTGATCATCCAGCCAGTTTTCCACCCTACTTTCATCCATACAGTCCATCTCTCTCCAATTTGGCTACAAAGATACTATATAAGCTTGTGTAAAAAGTCCTGCTAAGGACAGGAAAGGTGACATCCTCTGCTCTCTCTTTGTTCACAAAAGGGAAGGAAATGAGATTGGTCAGGAAGAATTTGCCCCTACTGAATTCATGCTGGCAATGCCCAATCACTATTTTGTCCTTCATGTGTCTTGAAATGACTTCCATAACCTCTAGGAACAGGCTCTATAATTTTCCCAAGGACTGAAGCTACGTGCTACCTCGGTCTCAAAGTATGAGAAGATAAAATTATTATTTGTTTTATAAAAACAAAGATACAGATTTTTACTTCACCCATATACGACAATTTTATACAAAACAACATCCTTACAGGTCTTTGAGAATCTTTACTACTACATGATTTCTATACACACTTTGGTACAGTTTGCCTACTTTATATATACAAAGTAACAGAAAATAAAACTTAATTATTAATAAGTTTACAGAGTAATCTTATGTTTTTTAAACACAATACATCTTCCTTCCTTTAATTATCATGACAAAAGCTTCCATGTGGTCAAGGATTCAAAAGTTCATCCAAAATTTTCAGAGATGATTCATACAGGATTCTGAAACTGCATAAAAGAATGCATAACAGGATTAGACATGCTAATGCTAAAATCCATCCCCAGCTATTTGATTCTAAGAGTATAGCTACCCCATGCTTTCTTTGACAAGTTATTCCATATATGCCTTTACAAAATTACTTTTGAAACAGTTGTTTTTCTTCCACTTTTCCATTTTTCTGCTGACCATCTCTAGCTGTAGTGAAATCTATAGCAAATCAGTTTAGTTTACTATGCAAATTCAAGCACATTTTCAAATGTTTCATCATCTCTACTTCATGTGTATTTAAAAGCACAACTCATTTTCTTCACAGCATTTTTACTCTTTTTATTTTTAAACATAAATAGTCAAATCATTTACCACTAGCTCATAATAAAGCCATTTTTCATTCTTCTATTTTTTTCTTTCACCCTCATTTTTCAGTCTTCATAATTTTTCTCCTCAACTCTGGTAATTTTTTCCCAAGCCTAAGCTTTCTGTCTTATCCTTATTAACTACATCCTTCAGCTGCTTATACATCCATCTTAGTCACTTTCTTACTCTTTTGTTTCACATTACTCCCTAAACAGTCTCAAAGGTCAGCTTTGAAATTTCCATTTGGAAGGCCCTTTTTATTTTCTTGCATTCCTGGAAATTGTCACTCACCAAGCCTTTGTAGTTGCATTCTCATGCAACTTCTTCTAATACTGCTCTAAGGTATCCTCAAAAGACAGGAAGACTGCAGTCTTCTGCCAAAACATTATTTCAGTGTTAACCACTATCAACTTTATCCCTCACGGTACTTTTGTAAACGATTCTGTCACCTGTATTTCTCAAGTATTGTTTATCTGTT
>VXAA01004441.1:228803-261082 GCA_013399115.1 Anseranas semipalmata | reverse complement strand
TTTTTTTTTTTTTTAATTACAGTCCTGTACTGTACTGGCCTGGAATAAAAAAGGTTAGTCAGACATTAATCATGATGAGTTAGGGCATTCATCAAGGAGACACCAAGACTGGAAATACAACAAGAAACTCTATTTTCTTAACAGTATATCTGATGTCGGGTCTTCCTAAATTCAGACCGCCATGGTTGTGTCACATGTTCTTCCTTTATAATGCTAACAGGCTTCAAAACATAATGAATCTCAACTGACAAAATAACCTAGTACACTAATTTTATAGTGCATTTTAATAATTAATTAAGTACTGTGGTCATATACACAATGCTACTTTGTATAATTTTTATTTTGTTACATTTTTTAAGGCTAATAGAAAAATACTTCTGCAAAGTTGGACTATGTATCAGCAGCACACTTGTCAAGCTGCACACAATAAACTACCATTCAGAATAACTGTAAGCCTCCCCAGACAAATTTTAGTTACTTTTACTAGGCACCATTGCAGTGAACTTGTTGATAGGTGGCAGACAAGTCATACACAAAATTATATTACAAAACAATGCAAGAATCGTTATTTATAGATGCAATGAGAGTGCAATAAAGAGTTTGGGAAACTACCTAAATGAGAATAATAAATATCTTTCAGCACATCCATTAGCTCAGTTTAAATTCCAGTGCCCATATACTGAGATGCTAATTAAATATAGGATATCAAGAAAAAGGTATTATTTCATAGCAAATTTGTTTCACAGAGCATGGAACCCTTCTCTAGCCTCCAAATCACTGCATTGGCAGCTTTATTAGCATTTTTTTTGCTAGAAATAAATACTTGCATTTTATAAACAAAATTAATGTGTGTGCCATTACTCTTGAGGAAATTCTCTCAATATACAATATGCTGTCCAGAATTTTAAAGTGCGCTGAACAGCAATTTTAGACCCACAGGGCCTTCTTAAACTGCTAGCTCAGCTGAAGGGGGAAGACTAAATTACAATGAAAAGTTTTGCTTCTATATTAGTGTAACACTTCCTTGTTTAATGGCAGCATTAAGTACTCCACCAGACAGGATTTTTACTTATTTCTTTCTTTGCTAATATGTAATAGATTACTGCTACATTAAATTTAAGATGCTGGCACAGAATGCCAAATCTCTTGGGAAATTAAAGAATATCACTGTTTCGTGGTATACCTGGGTATTAAATAAAATAATCCATCAGAGTTGTTACGAGATAATGTATTCAGAAGCAAGTAGTAATAATACTATGAAGTATGAGTTAAAAACACAGTAATAGGTTTTAGCATGCATCAGTGCAACATTGTGTGTTTTAAGATTGTGCTCGAAGTAATCATCTGACATCTAACTTGCAGCGTACCATAATTAACATTTAGGGCTTTGGTAAGTGGAGTGGGAAAAGACAATGATAAAATCGTTTACAAACAACAGTGCACATTTCAGACCGTATATAATCACATTTTAGTTATACATTAGCACACTAGTACTAGAACACTAAAAATGGCATGTCGGGAGACACTAGCAGCCCAGTCTGTTCCAGCAAAGTGTCTGAGAAAGTACAAACGTACTAACGATTAATCAAGGAAAATCTAATGATTAAAGAACTTCCTCCTAACCTTTTCCAACATGAATTTGTTTACTCTTCTGGAGAGAAAAGGGGGGAGAAAAGCAACCCTACCACATATTTGTGGGTGTTCTTATCTGTACAATTCTATAATCCTCCCAAGTTCAGAAGCTATCACACAGCTATGCAGAATTTTTTATCATACTGTAATTCTGATTCTGGTTAAAAAATACTTCCTGTCATCATGTTCATATTCCTACACTTTTAATTTTATCTGCAACGATCTCTTGCTTTTATATGATACAAAAGTAGCCACTCATATATCACAAAATTAAAGCACTGTGTAGCATCTTATGCTCTTCATCTGCCCCAACTTCTAGGATGATTTGTCCCTGTTCACTGGGCAGAGATGTTCATATACATTCACAAAGCAATTATCTATGTTCTTACTGAAATTTATAGTCAGTAGTGCACTCAAGTGGTAGCAATTATTCATTTTAATGTGCCTATTTATTTAGTCATGTTAAGATTTGCTTTAAATTCTCAGCCTTTTCTACTGTCTTTTTTAATAGAATTGCATAACTGAATCATGATACTCTGCTGCTCACCTTTCCTTTCCAGATCATAATTATCATTTTTAAAAATATTCTGGTATAACACTTGGCAATCCAGCACCAAATGATTTAATGAAAAAAATATTTTATTTTTGCTTGATTTTGTTTCTAAGCTAGGTCCCAACCAAAAGAACTTTGTTCACAGTCCAGTAACTAATTAAAACAAGTTACCCAGGAAGCAGAGTCACTATTACGAAGTTTTAGAAGTCTAACTATGCAGTGATTATTTATCTACTTATTTGTTTTTCTCATTTTTATCAATTTTATGTTACAAGAGCAAAATGTCCTCTGCAGAAGCCTCTCTTATAATCTGGACATCAATATTTCTGATTACTTGCATCAGACAGCAGAGGGAAGTGAAGGGTGGACTGATTTTTATTATTTATTTATTTTAATTTTTTAATACATCTTTTTTTTTTGGTTGTATATAACTGAAGTAGATCATATAAATCATAAACTTTCTGGTCTACTACTTAAAATTACATAAGTCAGTTAAAGAAGAGCTACATAATACCCTTTAGGCTCTGATATAATCGCAGATTTAAATGAGTGAATGAGTATTTTGTTAGCAAAAAAGCTACCGCTGTATTGTATTGTCCTGAATACCAAGCTTTTTTTTCTTTTCTTTTTTTTTTTTTTAAAACCTTTTTCCCCCCTGTGGAAAAATCCTGTTTACCTCCTGCACTTCTGAATCACATCTAAATGTATATTTACTGCACAGCCCTTGAGAAGTTCTACCGCTGCCAGAACAAGTTAGTGTAGCTGTTGGACTTCTTGACAGAACTCAAGTGCAAATTCTAAGGATTTAAAGGATCATAAAAAGAAAGGGATATAGCCTGTGTGGTCCCCTTGATAAATCACCTTTTTCATACAGTAGCTTCTCATAACTTTAGTATTGACTTTAAATGAGTGACACCGATTCAGTTACAGCAGACCTGAGGAAGGTCTATGTCTAGTCACTACAATGCAACGTGCCTCAGGCACCAGAAGAATCCACCAGAAGAATGTAGTGTGGAAGTGTGTTTAGGTTTGTAGGGCCATGCAAGAATGGTTGAGAGTAAAATGATTTATTTATTGACTGATTGATTTCAACAGCTTCCTCACGTTCAGGCCAATGTGAATTGCTAACTTCTCTCAGTATGGATGAATGTCCATAACCACTTTGGTTCTTCATCTAGTTATCTTTATACTATCTTGTTCAGTATCTTGAAGAATTATTTTCTGCAAAATAAGTTATCTGTTCTGTTATGCAAGGGTAGGAGACGTGGGAAACAAACTTATGTAAAGAAATCATTCATCTTTCCTGCAGTGTGCCTACCCTTCTCAGTTACTTACCCTACCAATCAGGAGACACATTGAACTATAAGTTAGTTTCTGAAGTACTTAAAAATGTGTTACATTATTTAAATCCCACTAGTCTGTTTTCTTCACAGTCTACGTTTGTGCTTCTTAATGTCTACTTTGCATGTGTTCTATTTCCACAGGCAGTTCAATAACGACGCAGAGATCAAATATTAAAAAGTTTTTAGACTGAAGCAATTTTGAAACACTTGAGGCTAAATCATTCATCATGATTGTCTGCCTTAGGCAGGTCTGAAATAAATGCTTGCAAATGCAACTTAGCCAATCATATTCAAGAAACTCATCCCAGAAAAAAAATCTAAAAGTCAACCACATGTGAAACTGAAATCTTAAAAACAACCAAAATAAAAGCAACTGTGGAAAGGTCTGAAAGTCATTGTTATATTCAGTTAAATTTTTAACATCTGCATACGTGTTCATTAATACACCTAATACCAAAATCTGTGAGAAAAATCTTCTAGCAATAAGAAATGTTAGATAGACTACTTGGTTTGTCCTACACCTGCAGCAAACAGAACTGCAATATACAGGATTGAGTCATAACACAATTAAATTAAATGCAAAAAAAAACAAAAAAACACAAAGAAATACATAAAGATTACAATCACAGCAAATGTATGGGCAGGAAATTTAATACCGTGCTAAGCTCAATATCTCACAAGGTTCTTACCCACTATTTTAAACCTTGCAACCATTCAGAATGCTCCAACTGTATTACCTAAGTATAGAACACAGTCATTTATTGCAGAAAGAGCACAGGAGATATTAGTGTTTGTTTCTCATAGCACATTTACCTTTCAGTACTGCTAGATTCTTCTGTGGCACTTTCCTTGTATGTTATCAGCTTTCTTTGAATGACAGATGCAATATCCTTTAGAAGTGATGTTCTGTGCTTACCTATTTGAAATATGATTATGTTGAAAAGTTGGACAAAAATAATGCTTTATCAAAAAAACTTGCATATTTTCATAGAGTGTCTTTTTAACACAAAAGATTCTTTAATTAAAGATTAGATATGACATAAGATTTTCACTGTCCTGGATTAATTACTGTGTGTTTCAGCAAACCAGAAGATAGAGATGGACCCTATGAATTATCAGATAGTTGTATTTTTAAACTCACTACAAAGATTTAAAGTCCAAAGCTTAACATCATCATGTATAAGTGATATGTCCCTAAATCCTGTAGAAAAATGGTAACTTAACAGGATAAGGAAATGTGCCTGCTGAATTGTATAAGAACTTGGCTTTTAAAAAGTAGCATAGCAAAAAAAAAAAAATTATTGTACAAAAATGGTTTGACTGACCTTTAATTATAACCACAATGCAGACCATAGCTGTAAGACTAAAAATCCCTTCAATTTCTTTGGAGAGAATGCATTCCATTAACTCATTTAAAAATGACCTAAGGAAAAAATAAAGCAAATATACTTTATAAATTATGCTTCTTTCAAAACAGAACACAACAAGCTTGTTACCCTGCCACCATAGCTTCAGAGATACCATACAGGACAAAGGAGTGTTTATAGTATTTATCGGGTGACTGAAAATTACATCCTTCTTCTGGAACTATGAGAATATTTGAGTTAGCAGAATGGCAAATTGTTTGGGAAGAAAATAAAAAGTTTGTACACAGAATAAGTAGCTTCTATGAGAAATGAAGAGCTCGTGGAGTATTTTAGGAAGGATAATCTGAAAAAAAATACTGGATCTACTGGAATTTAACTTACGCAATTTGTAGCAAAATTTCTAACTTCAATTTCTACTGAAGCTTAAAGTACATTATATGACTCCAATGGATTGTTAGTAATAACTCATGCCCTTAAATCTATTTCTACTCGTAGCTCAATTAGAACCTGGAGTTTAAACATTTTGGTGTAAAATATGTATGTCATAAAAATTAAATGGAAGTACTTCCAGTTTAAAAACAAAAACACAAAAAAACAGTGAAGAACATTTATATCTAAATGTAGCCCTGAAACACTTTCAAACTACATTTTGGGTATCAAAAGCATGGACACACTAACAGAATCAAAACAACTTTTCATTGTAAAGTCTGAGATAAATACTAACTATATATATATGCATCTTAAAATACTCGTTTTTAGCAAGAGATGATAGTATTACAAGGAAACTTTAAAAATATTTTGGGAGAATATATTAAGAAAAATGAAAGAAGGGAGTCAAGAAAGAGGTCTAGTAACCAAACTAAACTGCAGGATAGAATAAGGCAATACTACAAAATGAAATCACTAGCTGGTCATTAGTCTTTATAATAAAGCATCAAATTTAACTCAAGCAATTCTCAAAAACAGAGAAAATGAAAGAGCAAGAGGGGTAAAGCAGCAGATGGGCAAGATCTGTACTCCTCAGAGCACAAAACTAAGTGAATCTGTGAAGAGCAAAATGGGAAGTTGAGAGCAGTAGGTCTTACAACAACTTTCCCTAAAATATTTCAAAGTACCTTTAGCAATATTATTATGTTACCAAAACTGAACACCCAGTTCATTAAATACTCAGATCATTTTTTCATTATACATTTAAATTTATGTCTCTCTAGTCAAATGCAAGGGTGAACATTTTCAAGACAGTTTCAACTTTAATGGCTCTTCAGGGTTCTATTGTGCTGAAATACTAAAATGAAGTATGCAGTTAAGAAAAGAACCAACTTCGACTAGTGATTCAGTGAATAAAACTTTGGATCAATGTTTGAGCTTCTACAAACAGCTGAGAAAGATGACACCTCTTTAATCTCTGAAATCAGTATTCATGAAGTTGCTTATGTATTGTATTAACCTTATTATATCATTTTGGAATCATAGAATCATAGAATGGTCTGGGTTGAAAAGGACCTTAAAGATCATCTAGTTTCAACCCCCCTGCTCTGGGCAGGGTTGCCAACTACTAGAGCAGGCTGCCCAGCGCCACATCCAGCCTGGCCTTGAATGCCTCCAGGGATGGGGCATCCACAACCTCTCTGGGCAACCTGTTCCAGTGCCTCACCGCCCTCCAAGTGTCAATTCCATTTCATATCACTCTTAAATTGCTGACTGATAGTATTCTGACTGGAATTTTGACTTTGTTGTTACCACTGTTTAGTTTAGTAAGCAGTCTTCGGTTCCATGAAGGAACACTGTAATAATGTTAACCTGTAATAAGACTCACTGCAGACTCAGCACAGCTACTTTCCCCCCACCACTCCCACCACAAGGGTCACAAGAGCCTACAAGCAAAGATAAAATAAGAATATTTCAGAACAATAAGCTATTTCCAAATACATATGTGTAAGAGAGATAAGTAATTGGTTCCTACGCAGAGAGTTTGTATATATATAGTAGATAGTATTGTCACAGATAGTGACAATATTATCACTGGTATGGGGACTGAAATTCAGTGCTAGAGATTGACTCATTAGTAACTGAAAATATAACAGGCACTGCAGAACCTGGTGCAAGATGATTGTGTGTTCACAAATTACAAGCTTGTATGAGATTCTGTAATGTCAAAGGCTTTTGCATTGGCATCGAAAGGTGGTAATTTCTGAAGTTTTGAATGATTTACTACTGGACTTCTTCATTATGACCTATCAGTACAGATTTAAAAAACAAAACAAAACAAAACAAAAAGAAACAAACAAACAAACAGCCTTAAAAGCAGTTCTCAGTCCTGAAACACCAGTGGAACCAGATGTATATCTTCTTCTGACTTAGATGTTCTTTGCACTGAAAAGATAAATTCTAGAAGATAGATACATGCTTATCAAAATACTGATAGCAAAATTCTGGTCCAAACTAGCAGTTTTCTCCTTCAAGAATGGCCAAGACTCTTGACTACTACAAGAAAATGTTTGAGAGTAATTTGTTGACCTTCTGTGTCTCTTTTGAGAAAAACTGTGTAAAGAACTGTGTTTCACTGAACCAGAAAGCCTCAATGGACAGCTGCCTCACAGAAGAACAAGGTGCTGGACTCTTTTATTTTTTCCAAGTCACAAAGTACTGAAGTCCAGCTGCATCAACTAGAACTCGAGAAGGATTTAGGAAAAAAAAAATCTCAGGACAGCAGATGTGGGGATATTCTAGGCCTATCAGGTGAAGATGTTAATAATAGGAGTTGTGATAAGTCATGGAGAATCACAGGGCTTTTAAGGAATACCCACTAAGCCCCTTGATCATTCAAAATAATTCTGGTGTGTACAGTCATTGAAATAAAAATTGAATATGAACAAATTAACCAAAGGAAGGATAATAAAATTCACGTGAGAATTTTAGCAGATATTCTTTAAATATAGCAGATTAAAAAAGGTTTGAGTCTTAAAAATATCAGAGTTCTACTTTGGGGGGCTTTTAGGACTTGGATACTTTAAACAGGTTTTGAATTTTATGATTTTTATATAGCCATTAGTACATTTGTGACCTCATTGCAGACATTCAGGTTAAAGGATTAATGCTATTTTTGGTAAATATTTTATCTCTTCTAAATACATTTATATTGAGAGGGCTAATGTTTATCTTATCAAAGCAGAAATCCAAGATGTGTGATTAAAGAACTCAGTTAGATAAACAGTCTTGTAAATAACTCTTTGAAGAAGTTAAAACAAACAAACAAACAAAACAAAACAAAACAAATAAAAAACAACATCCCCCACCACAGCCAGTATCTACAAGCACTATGTCAAGAGAAAGAGGTTATGGTCAAGCAGGTCAATTTAATAAGCATCCAGTTCCTCAAAATTTCTTTGAATTTAGAAATTAAAACTATAGTGAATACATATAAACTGTTCTACATTATTAACAACCTTGGACAAATTAATGGAGAAACATTTACCTGACCACATTAACTGACTTCATAATTATGGCCATTAAACTTCTTGAAAGAGGTGGAAGGTCTGAAACAGTCTTTGGTATAGTTAAGTCTCTTTCACTGGAAGCCTAAAAAAAGAAACAGTCATCAACTCCTGTAAATTAAGATGTATATGTATCCAGAAAATATACTGGCAAATCTATACTTCAGTAAGAAGACCTATCCTTAAATAATTAGAAGAAATGTTCACGTGTATTCTTTGAACACCCTTAAACCAATTGTGTAGTATCCAAATTAACAAAATGATTTCAAATTAGAAAGACTAAAACTAAAACAAATAAATAAGTTATTTATAAAGGCATAGCATACTACACAGAAATTAATATCCTTTTTGTCTCCAAGTTTAAGTACGCACACAGAATTTCTAAATATAACCCAGATGACAGTGATTCCCTGATTCCCTGTGTTAGGTCTTTTTGATATCAGGTTCTGAATAGTACGGCAAGTATTTAGTTAGAACTGAAGTTTTGATTTACTAGTACAATAACCTGAGGGCAGTGAAAACCCCAGCTCACACGACTTACTGTAATGAACATTTATAATCTATAAGCATGAACCTGCAGTAATATTCAAAACCATAAACTTTTACTCCACAGCATCTGTGAAGAACATGCTCTCATCCTACAGCCCCTCAACTGACACATTAATATTTGCAGGTAAATTTTTGGTATCATTTCAGGTCCTTCAGTAAAACAGAATCTTAGCAACATCTCTATGGTACTCAGTACTTTTTGGCAACTGTTTATTGCTCTGTTTCTGACATATCTTACAGCCAGAGGCTGTAAGACTACAGCCTCTGCTAAAAAACCCATTCTCCTCGTTATTAGTTCTCAACGTTTCCAATCTTACTAGCCATATTTGGTCTAACACTACATGCATTAAACACAGGCATTGAATGTTACCCTTCTCTTTCAAGGATAGTAATGGTTCCTTGGACACATAAAATAACCGCTGTCTATATATTCTTTTCAGTATTAGAGCTTCTTTACATTCCAAAGAGACTTGGCTCAGATATTCAGAATCATCTAGATAAACAACAGAGGAACCAAAAAAAGATGTGGTATGAGAAATGGATCTGTATTGAAGCAGAGAATGCATAAGTGATCAGTGCTGAGCAAGACACCAGCCTGCTTTGCACAGGGTTACAGAATCTGATTCTAATATTTTATGGGGCACTTCCAAGAGCAGGGTACTAGAGTCTTTCAGAGATCAGTGTTTCACTTCTTGGGATCTTAAGTTCCCTAAAGCTGGGTGAAACGAAGCAAGGTTCTTTTTGTGGGTGCAAACAATGCCACCCCCTACTCATTTAATGTTTACTAGGCCAATTAGGAATCAGAAGAGTCTTGGATACAACCCCTGTGATATTTCAGAAGCAGATGAGCTTAGAGGGACAGATTTAAGGTCCTATTACTTAAGATAGAACTTAAAGATCAAGGTTGAAAATACATTTGTGACTCTCAAAGACCCATCTCTTGAAGTGAAGGGAAAAATTACCAAATCTCCCCGTACCAAAGAAAAACTGATCAGCTGTTTGAAGTTACTCAAGTATAACTGAAGTATTTCATCAAGCTGTTCCCTGTGAATATGCTACAAAAATCAGCAGGCAAATATAAATTTAATAAATACAAATCCTAACACAATGACATGATAGTTGTCCAAAACATTTCCAAAGGAGATTTTTTTATCTTTTAAGGAAAGTTGAGGAGAATGAAGGAAATAATACCTGGGTACATCTGTACTTTTTATGTCATTGGTACAGGGAACATATCATTGGGATGACAACATCAGTGGTGCATATCCAAGGAGACATTTTAGCAAAATGTTTTCATTTGAGTTTCTGTGCTCTACGTACACCAGATACGTAGAATACTGTGGTGGGTTGACCCTGACCAGCAGCCAAACACCCACCCAGCCTCTCGCTCACTCCCCTCTCCCACAGGATGTGGAGAAAACAGAAGGAGGGTGATTTGACTCAGGGATCGAGGTAATCATGGTTTAACGGGGAAAGCAAAAGCTGCACATGCAAGCAAAGCAAAATATTGAATTCATTCACTTCTTCCCATTGGTAGGCACTTGTCAAGCCGCTTCCTGGAAAGCAGGGCCTCAGCAAGCGTAACAGTTGCTTGTAAAGACAAATGCCATAACCACAAATGATCCCCCTTCCTCCTCCTTTCCCTGAACTTTTACTGCTGAGCACATTATCTGCTATGGAACATGCCTTTGGTCAGTTAGGGTCAGCTGTCTTGGCTACGTCCCCTTCCAACCTCTTGCCCACCCACAGCCCACTTATTTATTTTCAGGGGCAGAGGGAAGGGATAAGGGGATGGAAGGGAAGAGGGAAAGCCTTGACGCTGTACAAGCACTGTTCAACAACAGCCAAAACTCACTCGTATGCCATCAACACTGTTTTAGCCACAAATGCAAACCACAGCACCATATGGACTGCTATGAAGAAAGTTAACTCCTTCCCAGCCAGACATAGTACAAATACATATACAAAGAACTTCTCAAAAAAAAAAAGTTGTTAATCTCCAATACTGCCTAATTTCTAAATTCTTCTGTCAGAACAGTATCTGTTCTTACATGTGTTTATAAATCTGAGAGATGCGTTTTAAATACAAAATTATGGCAAATAAAATTTCCTGTTTGTTCCATGCCAAATCACACAAAATCATCACACTTTCTGAACGCAGCTCTATTCTTCCAAGATAATGTTTAAAAAGGAGTCAGCATAGAAAAAGAGTCAATATTAACTTTACCTTCTGTAGCGCATAATTTATCTCTGCTACTATTGCAGCTAGGAGAGCAGAGAGCACACCCTGGTGAACTGCTGGGCAAGATGAATGCCAGTACTGGACTGCATGTATGAATTCTCCAAGAGGCATTTGAATAGAGTGCATCAACTAAAACAAAAGAAAAACAGATCAGCTCTTTGAGATTGCTTGAGTATAATTAAAGTATTTCAAATGACTGTTCTCTGCAAAGAAGTGCAGATCACACCCTGAAAGCTATTGTGGTATTTGATTCACTTGGGCTCAGAGGGGAAATCAGCAGCACGTGTGGAAAGTCTACTCAAAAGTTTGAGAGAAACAAACAAAACAATGGTTGAACCAAAAAAGAACTGTTTTTCGGAAGTCCTGGAAAGCAGATCATCATATTTTCCATAGTGATCCACCTATCTCTCTACTATCTAGTCTCTGCTATAAAATACAAGAAGCGAACTTTTCTGTGAAGAGAGGAGGGTCTGAAGAACTTTGGGAGATGATCCATATATTGAAGCTGATGTAATTCATGCTGAAACAAATAAGTAAAATAGCCACAATTTCTTCTCTCCCCCAAGATCATAACATATATAATTGAATTCTTTGCTCTGGATTGAGAAAGTTCGTTTTCACTGCACATATGGTTAATAATCTATGAATGCTAGGATAGTTGAAGATCATTGGTAACAGAACTCATTGTTCTCTGATTTACTAGTTTTTCTGTCACTACAAGACCAATATTTCCATTGGTAATGAGGAAACTTAGAATAATATTAGAAAAAATAATTGAAAATATAATCAGATGTCAAATGTGATAATAACCTCAAAGTGTCTAAGTGTAACACAATTTCACATTTGAGTAAAAAGTATGGATTCATCTATGCATAAGTAACAATTTTAAGTGCAATACCTGAATCCCTTCTTCCTGCTGTTTCTCGAGTCTGCATGCAACACATTCTAAAACTTTCTGGAAAACAGTCTGTACAGTGTGGAGAAGACTTTCCACTTCATGTGTCTCGGTGTTTTGAGTCAAAGAAGCTTCAATAATTTCTTTTAGAGCACACAATAACACTGGAGTACAAAAGCCACCTCTCTCTAGAGAAAAAGATGAATACCACAATATAAAAATTGTAATGAGATATTCTTCAGGTACAAGCTCAGAATGAAACTTAGTTATACAACATAACCAGCTATAGTTTCCAAGCCTAGACAATACATTTAGTTTCTGAGCACCTTTAGCTGAAATTTTCATACAGTTCAATCAGTACAAATCCAGTGTCCCTTCCAAAAATTCTTGAAGCATAAAGATTAAGATTGTACATTTCTTGGGGAACTAAGCTTTAATTCAGTCTCTACTGCCAACATACCTTTCTAAATGTGAGCCAAATTTAAATAGTGCTACAATGTTGTCTCCTAAGGCATAATGATATGATTCAGTTGTTATACACACATATATATAATCTGTATATATATATATACACATACACACACACATATATATACATATATACATATATGTATAAATATAATCCGTATATCATATAGTAGTAACTGGTATGTAACAGCAAGGAGGAAACATTAGTTATCAACAATACGTGATTCTGGACTGCTTCTCTGCTTGTTTTCAGTTTTCTGAAAAGCTGCTGTTACTTCTGACTATATTATTGATGCTAGCATAAGCTGTAAACACCTTTTTTTGAGAAACAGACTCCAAAATGCAAAAAGCATCAGTGCTGTTAAAACAAAAAAAGTCACCTAAACATGTATAGAGATGTTGACATTAGCCCAAAATATTGTACCTGTTTGTATAACTGCAAGTGCCATATCTAAAAGATGTGCTTGAAACTTGAGATTTCCAAGGCCAACCATTATGACATCTTTACACACTGTCAGGTAGGCCTAGAAAAAAGATGCAAAAATATATCATAAGAAAAAAAATATTTAAAGCGACAGTTCAGTAGTAGTGAAAAGTAGTAAAAACATGAAATCAAAGGAATTGTTTAATTATCTTTCACATTTTGAAGTCAGGTAAGGGATGGGGTGGGGCAAAGTCTTCAAAAAAAGAAAACTTCACAGTACTAAGAATTTTATGAGACATTCGATTGGATTAACATGTATAAGTTCATAGGTGTTTATCCATTTTCACTTTCACATTGCAGAAGACAAAACAAAAATAATACATATATCAAGAATTTCTGCCTCACAGGACCTCAGCTTTTCCTTAACAGAGGTAGTACATAGTTCCACAGTCCAGCAGAATAAACATCTGTCTATCCTTCCCTGAAGGTAAAAATATTACTTAGTGGACGAATATACTTAAAAATGCAAACGATGGAATCCAGTAGTAAATGCACTACTGTACAAGGTTTATTATATAGGTTTAAATTATATAGGTTTAAAAATCCTGATATATATATTTTTATGGTCTGGGACACTTATGTATGGATAAGAATACAGAAGTAGCATAATTTTTGACCTCAGTTATAACATGTAAATGGTCAAATTCAGTGTACGAGAACAGCCCAGTGCTACTATTAAAGAATATTTTCCTTTGTTCCCTGTTTCCATCTTTTAACACAATCCTATGTTCTGAACTAAATTTGAAAGTAACTTGGAGTAGGTGCACCAGCTATGTTCTCAATCTTTGAAAAGCAGAAGTTCCAAAGTGTATTCCAAATGCTTTCATTGCCCTTTCCTCCAAAAAACAGTTTCTCAAAAGAGTAAATCCCCTGTCTATTTCACTCAGGCTCTAGATCAGAGGCATTGATACTAAGCATTTACTCGGGCAGATCATGACCTCTCTACCTATCTTGAATTGCAAAATTACAAAAAGAGCTTTTTCCTGCGTAGACACACACCTATTACACACTAAGACTCTAATACTAATGCAGACAGGGTAGAGCAGAGAAATTCTAACCAGCCTACATTTATATTAGTTCGGTCATTCAAGGACACAGATTGCAATTAAAGTTAGTCCAAATCTTTTTCTTGACTGAAATCTGAAAAGACCCAAAGCTCAATGGTAAAAGGCACACTGGGTTAAGTGATACGTCAGGGAAATATAACAGAAGACAATTCAAAACTAGTTTAAACATTATCTAATCAAATGCTTTCTGTGAAGGGTAAATGAAGATAAGGTGTACAAGACATTGCCAGGAGGCAGTAAAAGCTTGTGGGATGATCTAAAGCCCTTTCTTTGTCCCTAGGAGTTGAAGGAACTCTCTGATAGCAGTACCAAAAGGAAAAAGAAAAATCTTGACACCAAGAATAACTGCGTAACAGTAATCCCACATGACATGAAGAGACATGCAGGAATGCAACAACAGGGTCTCAACAAATCAGTGGTCTAAAGACCACTGGTCTAAAGTGACCCTCCAATGAATCCCTGCCCATAACAGCAAGTGCAAAATTTAGGACGGAAGAAAGGAAGCAAGCAAGCAAATACGATTAGATCTAAATCCTCCCTCTCACGATCACATCACCTTCCTCACCCTCCAAGTCATCCTCTATTGTTCTCCAAAACCTCCAGTGCAGTATGCTTGCAAACATAAAATTGCTGCATATACAACTTATAACATAAATCAAACTGCTGCCAATCCAATAAGAGACCTCTAACCTGGATAATTAATTCAGAAACATTACTCTGTTTCGAAATGCCATCCTCTTGATCAGTTGCTAGTATGAAAGGTAAAACTTGACTTTCTATCCAAGCACCTGTCTCCTTCAGAAGTGAGAGGTAATCTTTTCCTTCTTCAGAAAACTGGAGGACAAAAAAAACACAATAAAAGTTTACCATTTATATAATTCTAATTCTTTTGGAATTTCCTTATTCTGTCAGCTGTAATTCCAGCATATACTGAAAAGATATAGGCGTACCTTGTTTTGAAGATGAATACTCAACCTGCAACATAGACTGAAGGCTCTTAGGCCAGTTGCTTGATTGCAGCTACCAGAACTCGTTGCTTTCAGAATTGAGTCAAGAACCCCCTGAAATATCACAGTTTATATTTATATTTCCAGAAAGTCCTTTCAAATGTTTCTTCTCTTTTTCTCAATAGTTTTAAACAAAGAATTTTAAAATAAGAAAGAAAGAAAGAAAGAGAGAAAGAAAGAAAAAAAGAAAGAACAAACCATAAAACAGGCATAATTTCAATTACTTTCATTTTGCAACACCAGAACTGGTTTTCAGACTATTCCTTACATGTACATTCCAAAAGTCAGGTCCCTTAAAAATGCTCAAAGCTAGATCACGAAAATTTGAGACACCTAAAATTGATAAGGCAGTTAAGATCTGCCACCTATAAACAATTCCAAACTAATATATTTCTAGTTTCAAATATTTGGCTGAAGTACAAATAAAAAGGAAAACCTTTTTATAACAGGGAATAAAGTGAAATGAAACATATTTATTCTTGCCTTTAATTTCAGTAAGGCAATATATGAAGCGCTCTTTTTTAAGCATTGTTTATAGTAAGGACAATAATACCTTTGCAGCACTGAGAATTTTCAAAAGCTGGGTCAGTTTCTTTTTAGGAGCAGAGAGTAGGCAACCACGATTAACAGGATGAGTCAATAAATATTCAATGTAATCAAGTGCTAATTCTGGCTTTGATTCATGTGTTACATGGATACGTACTCGTCGTTCAGATGTTTTAATGCTCTGAGAATGAAGCACAAAACCAGTACAATACTGTTAGTATTTTACTTTACGATTAATTCCAAAGGAAGAAAATACAGCATTGAAGAAGGTCTTTCTTAAGAAACAAAAGAAACAAACAAAAAAGTCACAATGCATTTATGTAATCTAACAATTCCTTGATGTATGCACCTTTCTTGGGGTTAGTATGTCTGACAACCAATCACAGGCTAATTCCATAATATGTCCCACTTGTCCCCAGCGACACATGCAGTCTATCAGGGTAGAGTATTTGCTTTGGTCAGCTCCATTGTCAATATTTCTGAGTTTGGAGATCACACCACAGCTTAGAAGAAAAGAAAAAAAAATAGAGAGATGTCAGCTTTAGATCCATTTGTGTAGAAACAATTCAAAGATAATCAACCAATATAATACCAAAAAAGATTCACCAATGGCTCAAAGATGTATTTACATTGCACAGATTTTACTAACTGCAAATGTATTTAGTAGATTAATTTATCCACATGGGCATTTAATATGTCAACTTGTGAAAAATTAACAAAAACAGTCAACAAGAGATTTTTTGTCATTCACATTTTGGATCTAAAGATAGTACCTGAAAGTAGGAATAGCAGCAGGGGGCATAAAGGATGCCAGAATAACCAACGGAGTCATGCAACGGTCATCCTATGATAAAAAAGTGCACTATATGATGTAGATGTACAGACACACATGCAAAATTAAAGAGAGTACATAAAGTATTATTAAATTATCTCAAATTGTTGATTTCCTTCTTTTCATTAGAAATGGAGGTGGGAAAAAAACATAACAACACATGGCTTGCAATCTGAAACTTCTGACTCATATTCTCGGAGGTCAATTATCAACTATCTCATCATTTAACTTTCTGACAAACTGTCAGAACAACTACCATGAATTATGGCTTCATTAGATTAAAAAACATTGCAAAAGAAATAACAGCTCTAGCTTACATTTTTCCTAGAAGCAGCTGATACTTAATTTCACAATCATGACACCACCTAACTCTTCTCCAATAACTAGTGCCTTAAACGAATATCCATTCCGATCAGAAATTTTGAAAAGGCTGCTTTAAAAAAAATGGTGCTTAAATAACAATAGTAACATAGAAATGCACTACAAGTTATTACAGCACATCATAATACAAGGTACAGACCACTGCATAGTCTCACTTACATTATATAGAAGCCAATCTGTGTGAGCAACTTTTCAGAAATAATATATCTGTTGTCAAGCTTTATGAATACAATCAAATGAAATCATTACCTATTTAGATGTTTAAAGAGCTGGAACCTTTTAAAGATGATTTTTAAAAAGAACATTTAAAAAAATATATGTAGCTTTTCAGGAAAGAGACATCTTGCCTCAATCTGTAGTCTTTTAGAAAATAAGTGCCTGATGATGGGTCTTTTTAGATCCAAGCTGCTTACTCACTGTAAGAACATCAAAGTCAAGAGGTCACTTGCTAAAGCTGGATATCTTGTCTGCTCACTAGAACCTATCAGGAGGGATGTTACATCCTCTACCAAAAAAGATTTGTAATGTCTTTAACAACTTCCAAATGCTTTCAAGGAAGAAAGAGCATTTGGTATATCTGCACTGCAGAATATTTTGTAGAAATGAATTGCTTTCCACTCCCTGATTATCTAAAACTGACTTGAATGCTGCTAACAGCCAGCATAACTCAGTATACTTCACTACAAAAGCCATAAGCAAAAAAAGACTTGCACTAGATAATGCTTCCAAATGCACTACAGGGTGCAGAAGATACTATTAGCCAATGGCAAAAGTTCTCATCCTGAAGAGTAACACTAGAACAATTAAATCCATCAAAGAGACTGAAAATATGAAAACAACTGATACTAATTAACCTCCTATATCAAATCCAAACAATAAGTAAATGCATCAAAAGATTGTTAGAAAGTAGAATCCGATTATCAAGAAGGCAATCACAAGAAATTGAGAAAGGAGCCTGCCTCAGCTGCTTCAGCTGTTCCAGCAGTTGAAGGGAAACTGGATCATAACAGTAAGTGATGGGAGTGGAAGGGTCTGGGGGGAGCAGGTACAAAAACATTTGGACTCTCTTCTACACTGAGTATAATATTTTGCAGTGGCACAATTTCAGTTACTGATTTCCAACAGTTCCAAAAACATTCAAAAGAACAGAGTCCTACAAAACATTACAAGCAGAGCAACTTATTACAAAAGCATTTCTGTGCGATTTAAATAATGGTTCATCGGTCAGATTTTGAAACTGGAGGATGGCTTTTACTCATCTGTGGAATTCCTAGAAATATGCTATTGCTTACAGTTTATAGCAACAACAGCAAAACATAATTAATGCCATGAAAATAGATAAAAGACATAACATATAAAAGCACATGAAGAAAGCACTACAGCACTGACAGGAAAATCTAAGTTTAAATCTAGGCTTTCTTTACCTTAAATACTTTAAAATACTCAGGAAGTACACAAGCAAATTTTCTGATGGCATAATCTTTGGCATCTTCATTGTGATCTAGTGCCTTGCGAATGCTTCTCCAGAGAATTACAGTAATCTCCAATAAACTTGCCATGCAGGCCACATCATTTATTGACAACACATCATTCAACACCTGAAATACAAACACTTAGATGATATTACCTATTACATACTAAAATACAAAATTAAGTTAAAATAAGGTTTCAAACACATTGAAAATCCTTGTATTCATTTCACAAAGGTGTCGTGTTTATTGCAAAACATCAACTTCACAGTTCATTCATAACCTATATATAACTTCAGTCATCTTGCTATTTTTTTTTTTTAATATTTAATTGCAAAATCAAACAAACTTATTTCAAATAGTGGAATTAGAGAAATATTCATTTTAAGTATGTTCCACATTCCTTCTAGCTTATTCTACATACTTCACCAAATTTCTGTTATTACAGGGCATGAAAACGCCATGATAGTGGTTTTCCCCTTCTAATTCCACAGATGTCCAATTGCTTTCCTTCAGATTTCTGTCATATCATTAACTGCCTAGATCTGAAATTAAGCACCACGGAAAAAAGATACCAGAACTTATCATAAAGTGGACTTTCTTACACTTATGTTCTCCTTTTCATCATCATCTTCGTCGTCATCATGAAGACTCTCTTTCGTTGCTTTCTGGATGCAGGCATTTAAGCAGCGCCGAATAGTTAGCATCAATAGTCATCTTGCTAAATATAGTAATAATTTAAATATAGTAAGAATAAATTAGACTTTTACTATTTCTTAATAATGTTGTTAGTAAATGCTTCTAAGTATAATGCTAGATAGCCATTCTGAAAAGCAGGCAACAGAACCAGAAATAGCTAGAAAAAAAGATACCAAATTTCCTGGTAAAAGAAAATGGAAAAATGGACAAATGTTTTATATACTCAAATGTGAAGAAATGGCCTCATTATCACCAGGTTCTTTAATTTCATTGTTAAAACTGTCTACTCAAAAAAAAAAAGGTCAAATCAGGATCAGAGGAAGCTCCTATGACTCCTACATTCATCTGCCATAGCTATTAATTTAATGAACTATGTCCAATAACATATCTCTTCTAACATACATTCCAGTTATTTGTAAAAGATGCAGTAGCCAAATCATTGCGCTCCTTAATGCAGATCTCATCTTTAGATCTAAGTGAAAAGGTTATGTTCACTCTGGTGAAAGCATGACTAGCTGAAATACCCTAACATGTTATTCCAAAAGTACCTTACTAAGGTAATATGATCGGTCAAAGGGCAATGGCTTCTTCATTTTACCCAAGTTGCTCCATGCTGACTACTTTGTTTTTATAGCATCAAAATTCATCCGAAACAAATTTTTCCCAGTCTCACTTGGTTCAATAGCACTTGTATAAAATGCAGCTATACTCTCTAGAGTACACACATTTGTCACTGAGTCTTAGACTATCAGACATAAATATTTTTCACTTTCTATAGAAGCTTCCACACAGAGATCTCAAATCACTTGAGACACCAGGTATTTCACTGTTTTTGCATGATAAATAATGATTTAGATAGTTTTAAGGTACATGGGAAGAGAAATGGAAAGAGAGACCAAATAACAATACTGACTGAGTACAGTACAGCACTGAAGAGCAAAAACAAAAAAATCACTTGTTGAAAAAGCTTACGACTGTTGTCATCAGAGTTCATTGCTGGTGTCAAGAATGCAAAACCCTACAGGCTAATATACTAAAAGCAAAAGATCTACCAACAATGCACCACTGTTACAGAAAAAAAATTAAAGAACAAATACATGGTGTGATTTTGGTATTTCCAAAGATTCGCAATATTTTGTACTTTACCTATATTGGTGGGAGCAGTATATTCATAAGCATATTGATAAAACTTTCTAGCTGCTGCTGAATTCATCTGGATTAAAGTAACACAGCGCTCACACCACACATCCTCAGGCTGGTTAACAGGGAAGAATGAGTTGAATAAGAGATTCACTATGCGTCGTGACACAGGCCGTGAATCAACTTCAAGACGAGCCAGAAGATGCTCCATGGGACAGATTTTCCAGAACTTTAAAAAGTGAGAGAAGACATTAAAGTAATTGAAAAAAAAAAAGAGAGAAAAAAACATTTTCTCTTCTCCACATCAAAAGTCTCAACAAATATAAATAGCATTTACCAGAAAAGCATAAGCATTTGTAATATTACCAAAATACTTGAAGTACACTTCAAGTCACACATTGCTGTAACAATGCTACTTAGTGTTCTGATGCTGCTCTAAACCTCCTGGTATCCCTGATAGACCAGTAAAATTGCTCCGGCAATTCCAGCTCAACTTATCTGCAAAGCTAAATGCAATTCCATATGTATAAGGAAGAATTATTTATTCTACAAGGATATCACCACAAAATACAACTATTTGTCATTATATGCCATGTTTTGTATTCTCAGCATGGGACAAAGTAGGACTGAACTACTTAAAAGTATGTCATGCTCCCTAGAAACCTGTATAGAACAAGACCCTTTCCAAAAGTATCCCAAATGGTCAGTGCATCCCACCATCAGCAGTTCTAGCTTATTCGTAATGTAGTAATTGAAGGCTATGAAATTCAGAAAGAATAAACACCTTGTTGTGCCAGCAGTAATACTACTCACATTTGCCACTTTTGTGAAAATACCTTGAATTAATCATGCTGTGCACTTCCAGATTTAAAAAAAAAAAAAAAAAAATCAGGATTTCTTGGCATTGAAAAATATTATTTTACTCTTGAGTAAAAATAGCTACAGCAGCTAATTCCCCTGGGATTGCTAACTATGGGCATCTCTACTAGAATTATCATAAAAAGAAAGTCCTTGGAATACGCATTGAAGTAACCTCAGGACTTAAATGAGATACGCATTACAGTTTCTAAATAAATAAGAAGTTAGTGACAAAACATCAAACACTTACTGTAATTTTTTTTTAATACATAAACCTGATCCTTTTTTCAGAAGACACGAATCTTTTAGTATGTAAAAACAAAGCAGACTGGATGGAAGTTTTCCATTATGCCTAAAGAACAAATAATGGCTTAAAAAAATATCCCTGACTACACCTCAAGCTGAGAATTATCTTTTTCTCTGTCTTTTATGGCAAATTCAAAATAATTCAGAAAAGCCAAAAAGATTGTTTGCTTGAACTTTCACACTGAATGACAAATCACTTTAAAATAAGAATTTCTTATACATTTAACAGAAGCATGAGTATCGCTTTCCATGTTTTTAAAAGACTGCATAAAAAGCAGCAACACTAAAGTTTTATTTAGAACATTGTTGAGATTGAATACAACTTAAAAAAAATTAAGCTTGTTCATATTTTACTATACCATAGCTATAGCAAAATAGTAAACTGTAGTAAAATACTATTTTACTATCAAAATAAAATCTGATTTTACTATCAGATAACTGATACAAATGGATCAAATCATGACTGTAGATGTCAGTCCTTTAAATCATACTTGTATCAGCAAACTGCCATAATAAAAGCAAAGTGTGAAGACTTAAAAATCAGCACAAGTGCCAAGTGGCTGTGAGGTAACAGAGTGATGTTGAAAGGGACATTTAAAAATACCTAAGAAAATTATAAAAATGACATGTAATCAGATTATTAGCGGAATATGTGCTTGTTGAGTACTTTAAGAATAAATAATAACAAGAACATTGATAAGATTTCAAAAAACTTTTAGAACCATAGTACTGTGATCAGTTGTTCCTGCTGATTCTGTGAATCAAGGGATATATTCGCTACCAGTTAACACACGGGCACAATCAGTGAGGTTCAGTGTCACAGAGATAACTTGCACCATCTCCCTCAGCGTTACCAATAGAGGAATGTCTAGTTTTACAACCTGCAAAGTGGAAGTGGAAACTTCAGAAAAAAAAGCTGTCCTTTAGAGTACTACCACTTATCTAGAACTCTGAATGCCTCCTCTGGGTATCTCCAATAATCTTAACAATCAGAATTAGTTGTACAAATAAAGGTACAGGTGAACAACCTTTACCTGGGGAGATTTGCAAACGTTGCTAGAACCCTGCTGGAAACTTTCAGTGCTGACAGTCTGAACAATAATACCTTCTTCGTGTAGTGTTCATCTCTATTTCACATTTCCTATGGACTTGTCTTATCAATGTATTCAGGTATATATTATGGAGGTACCAAACTTGCTCTTGCGTTATTGAAATCCTTATCATAAACCTGAGCCTGTATACAAAAAGCTGAAAGCCCTCAATTCTGAAATAGCCTCCCATTTATCTTGTGTTCTGAGCATATTTGGGGAAATTTGGAAGGTACTGAGGTGGTCTAGTCTCAATATGTCTCTGAGTTCCTGTGATCAAGGCTGCATTACACACATTTGGCAAGTAGGTAATTCTCATGTTAGGGATGGATGTGTTTCTTGAGCACTGAAGCCTTAAAATTCTGACAAACAAAGCATTTATTCAAAGTTTAATTCTCTCATGAACAACAGAGATACATAAATGTGACTCTATATAGTGCATTTGTGTAGAATAAGATAAGCATGTCCTAATAACTAGGCTAAGCAAAAGACAAAACCATGATTAAAATAAAATATAAAATTGAAATTAGTAAACCATTAACAGCTGAGAGTGAAGAAAGAGACCAAAGGAGCTATAATGCCTAAGGCTGGACAGTATCACCCTAAATAAGAGTCCACAGCAGAACACAAAGCGTGTTTAAAATCACTATAAAAGGAAACCAAAATCCTGGAGTACGTGCCCACAAAAGGCAAATAAAAATTATAAAAATAGGTAAGTAAAAAAAGCACTTCAGTAAAGGTGTTAAGCATTTTAGAAGGTGAAAGAGTCCTGACTTGATCTAAGCAGCTGTGGCTGTTCCAACTGTTCTACCGCGGCAAGCCACGAGAGGGCAAGGAAGACAGAAACATGCTGAGAAAAAGATGCGCTGAGTTGTGATACCAACAACCACTGAGTGAAAAGCGTTAAGTACAGAGAAGCTGCTGGACCTACTCCAAACAATAATAATCCCCAACTAGTAAAAAAATGTGGGGAAGAAGAGAACAAGAGTGTACTTGGCTCAATTATGAAGCCAAATTTTCCACCATGTCTACAAAATCTCGGCCACAGTAATATCCAGACACAGTATTATTTCCTATGGTTAACTCATCCTTGAAGAACAACTATGGAAAGGTTGCAAGTTCATCAGGACCAGTCACAATTAAAAAAACCTATATATTATTTTTTAAAGGATTCTCCATGGACACCATAATTTCAGTAGAATTCACAAAATAATTAGAAAGAAGTACTTCTATACTACTACCTACATTTGGATCAATATCTTTAAAATGGACAGAAGAGATTAACAGCAACAGAATCTGCAAGTCTTAGAAATAAACTATCAGTTACGTGCTTAACAAGAAGGAAGGGAAAACCTGAAATTAAGAGTGTTACTACATTAAATATGTATTTTTTCCTTCAAGGCTAACTGCAGTAGTCTCAAAGTTACAATTGTTAAAGAAATGGCTTGATTTTATTTCCTGTCTGCTACCTATGAAATGTCACTTATCCTACCTTAGCCGCTTTAGTAGCTTTTATTTTCAGCAGCATATCAACAAAGGCCACTCGCACTTTCTCTGAATTGTCATGAAGACTGTGTTTAACTGCTGGCAAGAGCTGCTCCAGTAATGGATGACTTAGCTTGTTGTCCAAAGTTATCGGTAGGCACTGCAAGAAAAAACGATTATGCTAAGTAAAAATACTGAAGAGTAGATTTGCAAAAAAGATGTAGCTGAAAATTGTTGAACTGGACTGTGACACCTCTGAGGTTAAATTAAGTAGGGGCAGACCTTGTGCATGCATATTTTTCCTGTAGTATTCTTCAGTAAAGGCTACTTCAAATTTGCAGTGAACTGTGGTTCAGTGAACTCATTTCAGATGAAGAAGCTTCAGATCTATGCTGAGGCCATAGTCTTGCCTTCTCTCTGAGGGCACAGTGTCAAGTACTTTTTGTGGTAGCAATACCAGCTCCCTAAACTCTGCTGATTTCAGATTAAAAATTAGTCTTTTTTTTTTGCCAAGTTACTTTTAACTCAGCACTTTCTGCTTATCCAGCATACACCTCTGCTGTAGTGGAGCAAGTAAGGATTAACATGAAGATAGCTCCAAATTAAAAATGAATTGATACATACACAAAGTTTTAAGTAGAAATACAGCTTAGGGAGTTTCTCTAAGGATGGGTTAAAACCAGTGACACAGAAACATACCGGAACCCACCTGCTACTAAGCATAACTTCTAATAGCTGAAACGACTACGTTACCAGGTCCAAACAATGTACAAAGAACATCAGACTAGAAATGCAAAGTGATTGGGATTCACAAAGCCAAACAGTCACCGTTCTAGAAGACATTTGTTCATTCCTATTATGTGACTTTTATAAAATGTGTGCAGAACTTACACGTATTAGGAACTTTATTGCATATGTCATTTTGCAGAATAAGTAGTATCCTTGACTTAAAATGGCCTATGCTAGAAATCTATGCTTCAAGTAAAATGTAGAAATGACAATCATGATTTTAAATTAAAAAAAAAAAAAAAAAGACTTACTTTAAAAACAGAGCATCGAACATCAGCAGATGTTATATCACATGCCAGCTCTACAATTAGTTTTTTTAAAAGATCAGCAAGAATTGTTGGAGGAATCATCTCCCAATATTTGGATGTTATCTGACTAACCCCAAGTATCCCTGTAGAGCGGACAACTGGATAAGGATCTTCTAAGAGACTCTATAACAAACGGAAGAACAATGTGAGTATATGCATTATTGCAAATCTGCTCCTGTATGACAGATTTTTTTAGGTTCTTATTTCTATTCTACTTCACCTCAGAAATATTTAGCAATACAATACTAAATGTGCACTGAATCCTTACAAATTAAATGTAAAGCTCTCTTCACCAATCCCAGGTTAAGTAAGGATCAAGATCATTACTCATGCAGGTAGTCTTTCAAGAGCATCTTTCATTCACAGCTTAATGAATAACAATGCCAAATATTTCCTTTTCTGAGTCAAAAATGGTACAATGATGTCTGTTGTCAACATATTACAGAAAATTAAAATATCAGTCTCTTTTTGGATTTTCTTCATCCCAGGCATATATTTCCTGATGAATACTATCCCGAAATTCCATAAATTTTAATTATATCAACACTTATTTTTTAGTTAGTTTTCAGCATTTTAGTTTCATTAAGACTTACAAAAAGTTCTTCAAATTGTTTCTGAATTTCATTGTCCATCTGTTCAGTGTTAAAACTAGGATCACGAAGAGGAAAAGCATCAATGAACAAAAATGCTGCATTTGATCGAACTTCTGAGTTTCTAGCCTGTTGCAATTGAAGGAAAAAGTATTTTTTCGGTAAGTACAGACTTAGTATTGAAAGGCATACCCTAGGAAATACTGCTCTCCAAACACTTTTAGAAAGTTAGTATTTCTAATGAAGTAGATGGAAGAGATTAGTTTTTAAGTATATGGAAGAAGTTATAGTAACATGATTTTTTTGCACGTTACATTTCTGCCCATTGAGTAAAACCCAAGTTGTTAGTACAATAAGCTCTCAAAGCATTATCAACTTTAATGATCCTGAAGAGTCACAGCCTGAGCCCTTCTGCTTTCTGTAATGCTGAATAAATTAAAAGCAGTTGGGATTATTCTTGGTCACCTGACATACATACTTTAGCATAAATCCTCTTCAGGATACAGGAATCTTGAATTCAGCAAAGCTTTTACTGTTAAGTTTATACAGAGAAAGGCAATCTCATTGAAAAGCTCAAGCCTATTTCTTCAAGAAAACAGTATTTAGAAACTAAGTACCAGCAAGCCTGGAGTATAACTTATCTAACAAACATATTCAGTTCTGCATCTATGCATGTAAGTTATAGGACCATATTTTCTGAGTTCCAGTCAGCTTATCAAAAGTCTAAAGCAAACCTCATAACTCTCACACATTTTTTATCATTTGCAATCATTTTCAGGGTGTTACACTACACATTTTGCTGGCTGTAGAGCCCCAAATGTAAAGAAAAATGAAATAAGTGTATATTTAGACAACCAGTGAAAAATAATTGGCCCTGTGGACTCATAAAGGATAATAAACACAGAGCAGTCAATGAGACGAAGAAAAGATGAAATTCAATGCATCTCAGGAAGAAACCTGAAATATAACCACCAGAGAATATTTTATTTACCAAAAACAGCAGTCTTTGATAAGAGCCTGTGCTCAGTTCTCTTAGAAGGAAGAGAGAAGAAAAAATTCTGTTCAGATTTTGGGTCCAATTAAAAACAACAACAACAAAAAAAAACATATATAGAGAGAATCTAACGAAACAAGCAAAGTAGGTTTAATCTTCAGAACAAGATAAGAGACAGTTCAGGGAACCTCCTAACTATAATCATCCAATTTTCTTTTTCCCTTGTCATAAGAAATATTCAGATCAAAGGCAGGGATAAGAAAAAAGGTGTATAACCATGTAATATTTAGAACTAAAGAAACTAATGGCAAATAAAAGCAGAAAGTCACAAAAGAAATGAACAACAATTACTTCATTTACAAATTATTTTGTTATTTCCCTTCTGAATTGATCCTCATATCGGGGGGTGAGGGGTGGTATCATCTCTGGGTAGAAAAAAAAAACAACAAATTCTTCAAGCCAACAAAATTAATAGCAATTCTACATGTAATACTGTGAAAGTAAGTAAAGCCCATCTATATGTTCTTTAGGTTAAGGACTTCTGCTTTACTTGATTTTATCATGGATAATACAAACAGGCTAAAAACGTGAAGATTATAAATCTTAATTAAATACCATAACAATGTAGAAAGTCCTTCAACAGCGAGCTTGCCTATATTGAGAATTTATATTGAGGAACAAGTTAATATGTGAATTAAGGGTAAGATAGCTTTTCTACAATAATATTCCACATGAAAATTAACTTATGACTGTTTTTGTACATCCTAGAATTTGTCTACCATGGCCATTCCAGAAAGCCAATTTTGATAAACTGCATTACACTGAATTCCATTAAGCTCACTTTAATTCTGAACTGGGTACCCACATTTTAAATTCATGCCTTCAGTTAATTGGAATTTATCCCTAATGTCTTTGCATACTCGAGTTTTTAAGAGTAAATGCCTTCAATTTAATAGAATAGATGCCTGGGTAGAACCTAGGACTATCTTATTTTATTTCACAGTGACTTTTTCACTTAAGAGGAGCCTTCAGTTATTTAAATGATTTTTTTAAAAAAATAATGTTTCTTTACCTTTATGCTTGTACTATTTTGAGGAACCGACAGAACCTTTTTTAAGCAATATTTTAATTCTTTTGTTCAGTTAATTTTCAAGCTTTCTTTTAAGTTTCATCTGATTTTACAAGTTCTGAAATTCATTTCCCTTTATTTAAAACACTATTTTTCACCAGTCAAAGTTAGTTTTAGAGTGTAAGATGATAAATAATAAAAAAAACACCCCTTTAAAGAAATCACTTTCTTCAACAGCTTCAGTTCCTGGAGGAGTGGTTCTTGACTTTTTGAGCTTGCTAAGAAATAGCTTAATCACTACTTATCTCAGAATAAATAATCCACTTTTTGGTTATAGAATAACAAATCACTACACAACTGTTTCTGCTATCTTTGCACACAAGAACTACTTTTTATAATAAAGATATGAATAAAGATGAAGAAGTGACATAAGGTTTATATTATAAAAACTCAAGGTTGCATAAAGGCTTATAAGATTCATGTAAATAAAAGTCACAAAGGAAGATTATGCTAAGTATCTGCAAAAGAAACAATTTAGGAGGAAACAGAGAACTATATATTACAAACATCCATTCTCAGTTTAAAGATTTTAGAGAGGAAATCAAGTAGTTTCAACATGAACAATTCTAGAATATCTTGTATTCTTACAGCTGAAGTAGTTTTCCTCCTTGCAAGAAGGAGGGGTAAAGAGGCCCCTTTATGAGTTCTCTTTCTTTTATATAACCAGTGTTCTAGAACGAGATTTGTTCCTCACTATATTAAGTTAGGGTTTTGTACACTGGCTAAAATAGGAGCATCAAACTGGTTATCTAAAATTAAACTGACATTTCAAGCTTGGGAGAGGAATCCACACCAGTAGGAACAACTATAAGCTTCCATTCTAAGTTCTGTATCTTAAAGTACTGGTGATTCTGAGTCACAGCAATGGTTCTCTTAAAAATGGCAAATACTTCAGCAGTATTATAAGAAAAATTAACTATACAAAAGCAAGACAGTGGCCTAACCAAAAATCGACTGCCAAATTTTGATGTTCAGTCACATTATTTCCTTTCATCTATCACAAATACGGTATTGAATCATCTGGAATGCAGAATATTTCCTTGTACTGAATCATTACATGATTCATATAATTGCTGCATTCAAGTTTTTACATCCTCCCTGTACCTTTTTGAAGTCTATGTTCACAATAGTTGGACTATTTTGCTGTCTTAAAGCAAATTCTCCATGACCTACTTGATATGCCTGTTAACTTCTAAGCTAGAAGTGCTCAACTCCCTACGCAGAAGCTGTCAAAGTTAAAAAAAAAAAAAAAAAAAAAAAAAAAAAAAAAAAAAAAAAAAAAAAGAAAGAAAAAAACAACAACAAAAGACACAAAAAAAACCCAGAAACAATCAAACAAAAAAAACTGTGTTCTAGTGATGGAATCGTTAGTGATATCGCAATTATGAATATATACATTATCTATATAAAATACTTATATAATACACTTACACGTATATTATGAAAAACAGAACATATGGAAGGGACCCAAAACTTAATAGCTGGAGAAAGATAGCTTTATATTCTGAAAAGGATAATTACCCTCAGTGCTCTCCAAAGGATAGGTTGATACAATCGATAGAGCATTTCTTCAACTCCTTGACGAACTTTACTTTGTTTATGAAAATAACTCAGCATCTGACAAAAACAAGCAAACAAAAAGCCCCAAAATATTTCATACACTGCTATGTACATTCAAGAAAGGGGGTGTGTGAGGGTGAGGAGCCGCCTCATCGTTTACGTAAGACCAATGAGTTTTCCGTACTATGGGACATGATATAACTAGACACATCAACTAACCCTTTATTTTATTAAATGTCTCAAAAATCATTAAAAAAGAAATAGATCTAGTAATCTAGTGATCTAGATCACTATTTATTGATACAATGAATCTATATAGAGATCTACCATTAAGAATGACAAGCATGTCTAGAGAATCGGTTTTGCAGGAACCACTCATTTTTTTTGTTAAAGTAAAAAACCCTTCATTTGTTTAAAGTAATTGGCAGAAATACTTTGCAACTGTGGAATTATCAACTACAAATAAATGACCCATTTCTCTGCTAAGAACAAAGGAACGCTATTTGGTAAACAGAATTAACCCAATACAAATCTACAGATGTAATACTTTTATGTATGCACTGATGAAAATCAAGAAGCACCACGCCTTGTGACTCCAACAGTGCTGAGTTATCTAAAGCCCCTACTATATCTGAACTACGCAGACAAAAAAGTACAAAAAAGACCAGGGCAGAATAAGAGAAAGGACATCATGTAGCTTGATATGAGTAATTCTTCCGCCTGTAACACGGGGCATTTTGAAAAGAAGACCCCTCTAGTATCAACTTTGAATAATTCAGGTAATCACAGCTGCAGCTAGACCAGTAAGTCTGTGAATAAGATATGCAGAAACAATGCTATAGTGGAAGAATCGTTTTTCCTGGCTTTCAAATGAGTTGAAGTAAAGACATGATGTCATTTATAAGGGGCTATGTAACTCTTCTTTGTACTCGAGAATGACTAATTAACCCAGAATTAATGGCAAGTCACTACTGTGTTGTAATAGATTTCATTAGTAAAAAGAGAGAATGTCAGTTACTTGAAAAACAGACATAAGTTTTATAATCAGAACTTTGAATGCATGAGGGAGGGCTGTACCTGTTGTTGTTTTTTTAATCTATTGTTCTTTCAATAAAGTAGCCTAAACATCGCTCAAGCGAATAACTGTTTTTTGGTTACTCTCTTATTTGTTACAGGAACTTCTGTGCTCTAAAGGATCATTTTAAGTGAAATTCTTGCACACTGAAAAAGAATGGGCATCATTAGCAAATTTATTGCAAGATCCCTGCCCACCCCCACAATTCAAAAGAGATTTATTTACATCACTGTCCTCTTTCAAGATCATAAGCTTCTCTCATTCTCAATAAAATGAAATACCCTGTCAAAATCCTACTCCATCAAAATTCTAAGCTTGAACTTTATAAAACCTATGTGTCTAATACCATACATTCTTAATATAGGTTTCGGCATAACTTCATATTCACATTCTTGGAAAAATCTGAAAAGTTTATTAAAAAAATGAAACACTATTTTCAGTGCATCTACATTACAACAGAAGTAATTCTGTGTTAAAATCACTCAACTGCATCAGCCTGAGATGCTGCAGACATACAGTTCTAAAATACAGAATGGCAATGGTTCTACTCTTGATTATCTAACCAGTCTTTTAAATTTTCAAACTTTTCATTACAATATTGGAGTAACTATACTGTAATATTAAAAAATGCCTTTAAAATAGCATAGTGATAAAACTGAAGTTAAAAGGTGCCAAGTTAAGTATTGACAGCATACATTTTTTTAGTTTTATAAATCTTGAATCTACTGAAATGTTTCAAGTGCTTCAGAGTAGCTATTTTACAGACCTCTGTGGAAACTGAAGTTAATCAATTCCAATCCTGGAATTATTATTATTTTTTTTAAAAGTATGTTCAGATCCCTCCAAAGAGAACCTGGACAGGCACAACTGAAAGGTCTAAGGGACACAATACCTAGACTGGGTGGGCCAGGAAAGGGCAGATCTGTGCAGCCATGAATAAGCACAATAGAGAAACAGGACTTCTTCCTTCTTGTGTGAGGATTTGGCATTATCACTGAACTTTGATATCCTAAGCTAGAATATCTTAGTTTTATCTAAAGGTCCTAAGAAATACTTACTGAGCTCCTACTCACCAACAGACATTGAAGTTGCTGAATACCTTAATAGTCTCTGTTGTTGCTGTAATGTTTTAGGTCAAAAACAACAACAAAAAAATCCAGTAATTCTGAGCACCACATTACAAGTACTAGCTAATAAAAAAAAAGTTATGTGAATTAAGATTAAAAAATAAAAATAAAATTGTTCTGCAAATAATATTGAAACAAGAGCATCAAAAAGTCAAATTCATGGAAGGGATGGTCACAGCTGCCTATGAAAGAGATACCTTACACTGTCTGTAAAACAGCTGTTGCTCTCAAATTATTAGGCATTCTATTTCCTTGGGGGCAACTAAAACAGGTAAAACTTGATGGTCCGTGTATTTAGTCCCTTTTGCTTTTTTACTCAACATCACTAATGACAGATAATGCTAACCAACAGCGGAAGAAAAAAAATATGGTACAAAGATTCTTATTTTTTCTTCATACAGTGCTACCAAGCAGTGGTAGCAGATGTGTTAGTTAATGCCTGCACTTTTTAGCCTTAATGGCTGAACATGTCCCGTACTGTTAAAACGTAGACTGCTTATACTAGTTTTCCCTATTTAGCTGAAATACATGGAGCCAGAGGACAAGGGAATCCGCTAGATATTAGATAGGATAAATACTGGTATATCAAGCTGTTTATTGCACATATTATACACTCTAGCTTCTACATATTTCGAGGAAAGCATGGGAAATGAAAAGGCATAGATCAGATATGAGTGCCTTGTCTTAAAAAGCTTCTCATTCAACTTTCAATGTTGTGCTCATGAATAGATAGGCAACTAGAATTTGTACTCAAATCAAGGCTTGTCCCTACATGCATATACAAAAACCATATAACATATAT
>VXAA01004441.1:209611-228783 GCA_013399115.1 Anseranas semipalmata | reverse complement strand
ATATAAATAAAATTTATATAACAAGAAAAAAGTTTCATTTCAGACCTACCTACTAAATTTGCTTTAAGGAGGTTATGACCTTTCTTCACTGTGATCAGCTAGGAAAGGTCAATTCTCTAGGTATAGAAAAACTTAGATAACAGACAGCAAAGACTATTTCTGGCACTCTGTAAAATTCCCTTATATTTCTACTTTTGAGCACAGAAATCTGGTGCTGAACTATAAACAAATTCCTCCGAAAACTTGTTCTAATAATCTGTCTTTCAGAATATGCTGTTTTTTAAATAGGTATTTATGGTGGGTTGACCCCAGTCACCAGCTAAGCACCACACAACCACTCACTCACTCTCCTCCTGGTGGAATGAGGGAAAGAACAAAAGCAAGAAAACTTGTGGGTTGAAATAAAAACGGTTTAATAAGTGAAGNAAAACGGTTTAATAAGTGAAAAAAAAAAGAATAAAAAAAAAAAAAAAAAAAAAAAGGATGCAAAGGCAATCACCCACCGCTTCCCACAAGCAGACCAATGCCCTGCCAGTCTCCGAGCAATGGCTACCTCCTCAAAATCCCCCTTCCCTCAGTTTTTGTTGCTGAGCATGGCACTACAGGGAATGTAATATCGCTTTGGTCAATTCGGGTCAGCTGTGTCCTCTTCCAGCTTCTTGCTCACCCTCAGCCTACTTGCTAGGGAGGAAGAGTTGGGGGAAAAGATAGCCTGGACACCATAAGCAACAGCTAAAACACTGGTGTGAATTCACTTTTTTAGTCAATTAAACCAAAACACAGCACCATATGGGCTGCTATGAACAAAACTAATTCCATCCCAGCCAGACGTGGTGCAGTATTTTAGTAGGAAATGGAAAATTTCCACTTTATACTAACTGAGCTGAGTTTGATGCTACTAGTTCATGTCATGCTTTACTGGAACTTACCTCTCTAACTTTAGAATGAACAGAAGAACTTCTGGGAAGATGAATTCCATGATGCATGAAATCCTGAATACAATTATGTTCAAGTATCTACAGTAAAAACATATACATGCTACTGTTAACACACAAGAAAACAATAATAAGTACTGGAGGCTGTCCAACAACATACATTTTTCTCTAAAACAAGCAACTGAAAATAGTCTTTGATATTATTTCTTACTTGGCTTCTGCTTGGCCCAAAGTTCTCTATGTTAGAGGCCTCTTCCAGCATAAACTGATCTTCAAAATTTCACAATTCATCACACAGTTCATCAGTTTCTGAGAAGCAAGTTCACAATTCAAAAGCACCTCCACATGAATCTACATTGACAGTGGGATCGAGTGCAACTTCAGCAAGTTTGCAGATGACACCAAGCTGAGTGGTGCAGTTGCTAAGATAGAAGGAAAGGATGCCATCCAGAGGGACCTTGGCAGGCTTGAGAAATGGGCACACATGAACCTCATGAAGTTCAACATGGACAAGTGCAAGGTTCTGCACCTGGGTCAGGGCAATCCCGAACATCAATACAGACTGGTGTATGGATGGATTTAGAGCAGCCTTGCAGAGAACGACTCAGGGGTACTGGTGAATGAAAAATTGGACATCAGCCAGCAGTGCACGTTTACATCCCAGAAAACCAATTGTATCCTGGGCTGCATGAAAAGAACTGTGGCCAGCAGGTCGAGAGAGGCAATTCCTTCTCTCTCTCTCTTCCGCCCTTGTGAGACCCCACCTAGAGTACTGCGTTCAGCTCAGGGGCTCCCAGAATAAGACAGACATGGACCTGTTAGAGCAGGTCCAGAGGAGGGCCACAAAAATGCTCAGAGGGCTGGAGCACCTCTCCAGTGAAGACAGGCTGAGAGAGTTGGGGTTATTTAGCCTGGAAAAGAAAAGGCTCTCAGGTCCAACACCTGGCTCCACACAGAAAAATTAAACCATATGTCTAAGAGCATTGTGCAAACGCTTCTTGAATTCCAGCAGGCTTGGTGCAGTGACCACTTCTTTGGGGAACCTGTTCCAGTGCCCGACCACCCCCTCAGTGAAGAACTTTTTCCTGATATCCGATCTGAACTCCCCCGATGCTTCATGCCATTGCCTTGGGTCCTTTCATCAGTCACCAGAGAGAAGAGATCAGCACCTCTCCCTCCACTCCCCATCATGAGGAAGCTGTAGGCCACGATGAGGCCCCCCTCAGTGTCCTCTTTTCTAGGCTGAACAAACCAAGTCACTTCAGCTGCTCCTCATGTCTTGTCATCTAGATCCTTCACCATCTTTGCAACCCTCCTTTGGACACTCTCTAAGTTTTATGTCCTTCCTAAATTGTGGCACCCAAAACCGCACACAGTACTCAAGGTGAGGCCACACCAGCATAGAGCAGAGTGGGACAATCACTAACCCTCAACTGGCTAGCAGTGCTGTGCTTGATGCACCCCAGGATATGGTTGGCCCTTTTGGCTGCCATGGCACACTGCTGACTCATATTCATCTTGCCACTGACCAAAACCCCCAGATCCCCTTCTGTTGGGCTGCTCTCCAGCCTCTCGTCCTCCAGTCTGTATGCATATCCAGGATTACCCCATCTCAGGTGCAGAATCTGGCACTTGTTCTTGTTAAATTTCATAGGGTTGGTGATTGCCCAGCAGTCTAATCTATCAAGATCTGTTTGCAAGGCCTCTCTACCCTCTGAGTCAACAGCTCCTTCTTGTTTAGTATCATCCACAACCTTACTTATGCATTCAACTCTTGCATCCAGATCATTTATAAACATTAAAGAGAACTGGCCCTAAAATTGAGCCTTAGGGAACCCCACTAGCGACTGACTGCCAGCCTGATGTAACCCCATTTACTGTAACCCTTGAAGCCCATATCCAAAATTTAGCTGGGGCTTTGCTGTGATGCTGTAATTATGCTTTTGATCATCTCCATGGAAATCTACAAAACCTTGATAAATATTTAAGCTATCAAATACGTAGACCTGCACATACTGAGTAAATGTTTCAGTAACTCAGGTAACTACTGTGTTTACAAAAAACAGTGTGTACATGCATAGTTGTATAAAATGATATTTCAGCAGCAGAATTAAAGGTGCATAAGTACAACCAAGCTGATCACAGTGGCTAAACATTCATAGCATGACTTGCTCTTATTCCTTCACAATGCTGAAGGAATTTCCTTAGGGAAAGAATTCCTTGAGGATTGCTTAGGAACCTTTCCTAGGTTGAAAATTCATATAATCTCCCCATCTTAAAATTCAGAGCTATCCAAATGAAATTTCAAGCATAGTAATACCTCTAAAGTTTCTCCTGACACCTTCTTCCATGCTCTGAAGTAAACTTCTGAAATGTATTCCATTAAGGATCTGCATTAACATATGGAAAACACTATCAGGCAAGCATTCTATGTACAACCCATAAAAGTAATAACATGAAGTTTTTGCTAAGTACCATTATTATTCTCAATTTTGCGAATCAACATTACTTTTAGAGGAAGTAAATATCTTGAAAGTCTACACTGATAATTACAGAAAAACAAAGTTAATTGTCAATTAATGAACCCAAGCACTCTTAAAAAAAACCACAGAAAATATCTCTTACAGTAGGAAAGTCAAAACATTAGCACAGATATTTTATCTCTTAAGGAATGCCTTAAATTGTTTATAAATACATACACATATAAATTATTCTAACTGAAAGCATTAGAAAGCTTCTGATTTTAATATGAAGAATAACCTATATAACATTTCCCTGAATAGTCAAAGGAAAAAAAAACCAAGCTTTTACCCATCAATCAAGTTCTCAGGCTATGATCCTACAAGTTATTTCTTATTAGAATGTCTCTGTTTAGAATTTTACCATATTAAAATCAGAGGTTATTCACAGGAAAAATAAAAACACCTTGTAGAAGCAGGAACAGACCTGCAATTCTTTAACACCAACACTGCAAGTAATGCAGCATATTTTAAGTGAAAATCATTTGCTTTAGCTAATGCTAAAAAAGCACTTTACTCTGTCTATAATTGTATATATAGGTATGTACAAAGCAACAATTAAATAAAGTTGTTGAAACAATATGGAACTTACTCAGCAGATTTGAAGTTCTGCGGATTGATATATTTTTTATCAACACACTAGGTATTTCAGCTTGAGACAAACAAAATTTTAGCCAAGCTCCTAATGATCATTAAGAACTGTAACTGTGATGCATACCTTGGAAAAAACTGTAATTGGTTTTTAACAGTTCCATGTATCATTTTAATGAAGTTGACATTCCAGCTGAACAAAAAGCTCAAGAATCTTCTTCCCTGTTGGTAGAGGAAAAGGAAGGAAAAACAAAAAAGTAAACAAAGCAATACAAAAGGGAAGTCAGACCCTAGAGGAACACCCAATTTAAGAGCCACTTTAACAGGAAATACTGATTCTTAATTTTTAAACATAATTCAAGTATTGCTGTTACTCCACTGAAGAGAAAACACGAAACAAATACCCATGTGGATTATGTATCTGCCTGTCTTTTTTCCAATGTCCAGTCTGTTCTGGACTGACTTCAGGTAGTATTGTATAATGATAAGGGACTGTGCAGCTCGGGACCCTCACATCAAGGGTCATCAGAGCTCTGTCAAGTGCAGCATCATTCTGGGATGACAGCGTAATGATGGTGAAGGTACAGATAAAATAGCATGACAACTCTTCCAGCATTAGATACAGAAACATTTTTGAACAAAGCCACAGAGAACAGCCGAGCCACTGAGGAAAATAAATGCTCTGATTAGCAAAGACAATTCCTTTCATATTGTCTCATAGAAGGTAATATTGCAAGCCTCCTGGAGATGCTTTAATTCGTGAAAACAGAAGAAAACTTTTTTCCTGAATTAGTTTTCTTTCCTTTTAGCAAGTCAGAAGTAGTGATAACAAGTCTAATGAGCAACAGAATTTTTGCAAGAAAAGGGAGTGGCAAAAATTCAAAAGGTACACCAACCAATTAGCAGAGGTTCAAAGGCTCTTCCATTGAGAGTATAACCAACAGCTGTGTTCAGACCCATGAGAAAACAGAGGCTCTAACAAGGCTGATAATGCCAGGCACCTACAACATTATAGAGTAGTGACAGAGGGAAGGAAGTATATAGGCAGAAACTACTTTAGTGTAACTGATAGCTTAAATGCCTTTGGGTCAAGAAGTACTTCAGAAGATCATTAAAGTAAAGACCTAAATGGCTAAATACAATCTTATGATTCTTGCTGTCAAGTCTGAAAGAATCCTTCCTGTTGTCAAATGAGAGATGCTTCCACCCAGAAAGAAANAAAAAAAAAAAAAAGCCACTTATTTCCAACTTTGGCGGTCTAATATATAAATTGGAGTCCCAGTGGTGCACTCTCCCATCAACATCCCTGACAAACTGAAAGGTCAAGGGAGTCTCAACCTACAGCTCCTACCTCAACAAGACAAAAATGAGGCCATACTCAAACTCTTCTCATCTTCTGCAATCTTGGCAGAAAGATAGATTAAGAAAAGGCACAAAGTAGCTTTGTATCCCCGGAAGTGAGGAAGGCATCCAACAGAAATCTGTATTCAATTCAGTTCAATTCCTTTTTCCTTTGATTTCAACAGATGAACCCTGATCATGAGAACAATAGCGAATGCCTCTATATTAATCTGCCGCTTGTGATCAATGAATCTGAATTGATTATCACTATCAGCATCCTTGGTATCCTGAGAGGTAAACTGGTGATAGGTGACTAAGACTGTGAACTTGTCATCTTTGGGGTTAGTCCATCAACATGGTGCAGAGCATCTCATACTGCCGTGCTTGCAGACGTAATACATTGTGACTTTGTCAGGTGTATATACACACACAAGGTTAGCAAGGAATATAAGAGAACAGGCCTACCTCTAAAACACAATAAAATATGCTCTGCAGGACTCTCCAGCTGATTGGAAACCCCACCTGAATAAAAATGTTTTCATAAATTGCACAGAGATAAGTTCAGAGGATCACTCCAGTGATGCAGTCTTAAAATAAGCCTGTGAAAAATATTACTTTGTGTTGAATAGCACAGTCTGTGAAGGCAGAAAAACTGAACTCCCTGATCTTGAAATGAAGCATAAATGTGCAATTCTGTATCAGTCTAGTCTGGTCTAAAAATCAGGATACCACATTCCTGACCCTCGCCTTCTCTTCATTCTTGCACATGATAAACCACTCAAAGCAGTTAATCTAGCTGACAATCTTCCTAGGAAGAAAACTGATCAGCTACCTCTTTGAATGAACTCATCGCATAGCTGCATGAGCATTCATGCTGCTGAGAAGAAAATAGGAATGCTAGCCCATAGTAACACAGGATCATTGCAACTGGAGTTACATCTCCTTAAGCTGTGATGAAGTTATACCCTGGATGCATACTCTAAAAAGAATCAGGTATACTTTTGTTACGAACTGTAGAACAAGCCTGCAAGCAATAGGTCTTTAAGGGAATATTAGCCCTGATAGGCAATTCAGACACCATGTTGATATTAGCTAGGACTATTAGCACTTTAGAAACAGATATGGAAGTTAAGAAAAAGGTACAGCAGAGATGCTGCGGGTGTGTTGCACGTGTTGCTACAAGAAACCTATTGTTAGCAAAATGACCCAGACAGGTAGACTAGAGAATATGCATGAGCTGTGTTGTCACTAAAACCATACTCGAGATGCAAAATCCCCAGACAGAAGGATTTGCAACAGAAGCACAGTAGTTTCACAGCAACATGAAAATGGCTTTTATATTGTGAATTTCAAGACACTAAATCTCCTGTCTGCAGAGCTAGAGAAATCCCAGACTGTTACCATCCTGAAACTGTACTGGCAGCTCACATATTGAAATTGAGTTTCAGCTGACAAACTGAGACATCTAAATTTGGATGTTTAAGTCTCCAGAATGTTAATTGCTTGGAGAGTGATTCAGGTGATCAGTTGTCAAGTAACTGTTTTCTGAAGCTGAAATGTTTTGTTGCCTCCATTGACTGGGGGCAGTTTGCCACTGCCTAAGCACAGAACAATTTTAAACATTCATATGGTTTTCCAGAATGCAGAGATCTATGACAGATCCTGTGTTTTATGTGCCAGTCCCATGTGGATGTCTGAAACAACTTAGGTCATTTAATGTAGCATTGGTCATTCACTTATGCTTAAGCAATTAATTCCTTCCCAGGACTTGAAGTGATTCGGCTCCCACATAGATGTCTAAATTGGCTGCAGACACATAATTTAACTGAACTCAATCTCAGGGTCTTTCCACGATGGGTTGTTATTCCCCTTTTATTTTGAACTAGAAAGTAGTTTCCTCAAGCATGGAAAGTGACCTGTCAGATAAACAGAGGCATAAGAATTCATTGCCTACCAAAATAAGACTCCCATTAGACAGATCACTGAGGAAATTGCAAAGGTGAACTAAGTGATGGCAGATGCACTGAAAAAGCCTTCTAGGATGATAAAAAAAGCTTCCCTGAATGTAGCAATACTCAACCACAGCACTAAGGTTGGCAAGATATTTTCCAAATGAAAGATGAGGACAGAAAAAAAAAAAAAAAAACTATGTCTTACGGTAGCATTTTCAGAAGATGACACATGCATTTCTCTGCATGTTTGAACATTAGGTGAGAACATGAAGTCCATCTGGCAATAAGTCACTAGTGGTATACCTCAGAGGCTGATACTGGACCAACACTGTTTAACATATTCATTAGTGACACAAAAGTACGTGCTCAGCAATTTTGCAGGTGACTCAAAACTGGGAGGAGCAGCTCACATACCAGATTGGGTGTGCTGCTATTCAGAGGGACCTTGACAAGCTGGAGAAATGGGCAAGCAGAAATCCTATCAAGTTCAACAAAGGCACGTGCAAAGTCCTGCACCTGAAAAGCAATAACCTCAGGTACCAGGACAGGCTGGGGGCTGACTGGGTGAAGAACAGCTTTGTAGAAAAGGTAATGGGGTCCCTCATCAGCAACGTGCTCTTGCAAAGAAAGCTAACTGCATCCTGGGCTGCAATACAAAAAGCATTGCCAGCAGGTTGAGGGAGGTGATCCCCTCTACACATTATTGGTGAGGCACAGCTGGAGTGCTGGGTTCAGTGTTGGATTCCCCAGGACAAGAAAAGCATGGACAAACTGGATCAAGTCCAGTAAAGGGCCACAAAGATGACTGAAGGATTGGAGCATCTGACTTTCACGAAGAGGTTGAAAGAACTGGGATCATTTAGCCTGGAGAAGAAAAGGTTCAAGGGGAATCTATCAATGTATATAAATTGTACATAAATACCTGATAGGGGAAGTAAAGACAACGAATATACTCTTCTCAGTGGTATCCAGCGACAGGACAAGATGCAACAGGCACAAATTGAAATACAAGAAACTATTTCAAATTGTTGTTTTTTTTTTTTTTTTAATCTGTAAGGGTGATCAAATACTATAACAGGTTGCCAGAGAGACTGTAGGGTCTCCATCTTTGGAGATGGTCAAAAACGCAACTGGTCATGACCCTAAGCAACCTGCTCAAGCTGACTGCTTTGAACAGGAGTGTTAGACTAGATGATCTCCAGTGGTCCCTTCTAACCTCCAACTCTATAAATCTGACATTAATGCTCAGCAACATTACTTACCCAGGAATAATCAGAAGAAAAATTAGGAGGAGCAAATGTTATTTTACCTCCCTCCCACATTAAACTTTTGAAAAACAAAATAAACAAAATAAAACCCCCCAAAATCAAGAAAACAGAGCATTCCTATTTGTAGAGAGAAAAATTAGCAAAACATCTGAGAACAGACCCAGCATCCTTGACTGTATGTCAGAGCTTATCGGTCAAAAGCCTTAATGCGAAACTGTTAAAAGTAACCTAAGCCCACTAACAGAAAAGCAGAGCAGGATAAAAGTTTGCTTACCTCTTCTTTTTTAATGTGTTTTACACTCATAAAACACTGAAGTAACAAGTCCTTGACTTCGTTACTGTCCTCTGAATCATAATCAAAACAAAATAATGTCTGATGTAGATTCCATAGACGAACTACATCTGCACCCTGACAGAAAAAAAAAGCCCACATTACAGTATACCTTTTATGTGAAGAATTATTTAAAGGATTTTAAATAATGAATTTGGAATGCACTGTTACAGGTAGGTTTTCAGATTGCAAAATTATGAACATTAATTGACTTTCACCCCTAACACTGGGAAAAGATTACAAAAATAGGTGTAACTGCAGAAATACTGACTTCCAACAACTGAAGACATGCTGAAGTACAGAAAGCTGGTATTTCTTGCAAAGTAGATGAAAACCGTATTATTCCACTTCTGAACCTTTAAACAATGAAAGCAGTTAACAGGGAAAAACAAAATGAAGGAACAAGTAAGGGAGATATTTATTGTGTTAGTGCAAAAGATATGTCACATTGCTCTAAGTAACTAATACATGAAAAAAAAAAACAATTTCAGCCCATCAATAGAGAAATAAGCAAGAGAAATTATTTGCAGAGAGATACAGAGTAACGGAAAATGATGTTTCCCACTTAAGAAGTCTTTATGAGTTGCTGAGCATAGCACTTAAAACCTGAATTAACTAAAAGAGCTAATTGCTACTCAAACCTTCATCATTGGACTTTATAAATGAGTGAAAAAAAATTGAGATTGTAAACTAAACTGTTCTCTTGTGAAACTGATGCCAAAAATCTTTAAAGTTCATTCTAGAGAAGGCAACATTTTAGTATTTTGTTTATGCAAACAACCCAAAAAGACAATTTGTAACCAATATGTATCACAGGTTTCATTAACTGAGAAGCACTAGGACAGGGAAAACGAAGTGACTTGAAAAAAAAAAAAAAAACTTATTTTGGAGAGAGTCTTTCTTGGAATATTTACTAATAATTTAAAACTCAATATAGTTTCAGCATACCGTAGCAGCTTTATTCAGGCTTTTTCTTAGCAGTATAATAAATACAGTTTTCCCTAGCTGCTCCTTCCCTTCCAGTCCTTTCTCCCACCACATTTCACACACACGTTGGATGGCATCCAGCAGGATTTTTTCTGGTTCAGGTAATGCAGGAAGAATACCTACAACAGGAATAAAGTAATTATTTACTGCAATGAATGATATTATTCATGTAAAATGCTAGCCTGTTAGTACACTAAGCGTATCTCACAATATCTACCAGCTCTGGTCATATTTATGCATCTTAATGACTTATTCTTACTGTGGGTATTTAGGCAGCTTTGTTAATTCTAAGGTTTTGGCCAAGTTTTTGGATCAACAGCAGTGGAATCTTCAGTTTTGCCTTAAAAATACTATAAGCCACAGAATAAGTAAAGGCATCTATCGCTGGGTGAACAGATGGGGGGAAAGAAAACTATTTAAGTTCCAACTTTTAGATTGTGTAACTGATTTTTAAGTAAATGCTCCCTTAATTTTGACTCATTAATAAGAACTTGCATCAGTACCAACTTCTGTCTCTTAAATTTTTTTCCATAGACCACTCAGGTCAAACAAAAAGCCTAGTATACCCATCTGCTAAAAGCCAGTATAATGATGTATGGTATAATGGACAAGCACGCACCATTTAATATAAAAGCACATTCTAGAAGAGCTTTGTAGTTTACAGTTTCATCCACCACAGGTATGGAAGCAGTAACTACAGCTGTCACTCCTTGGATCACAGCTACAGTTTGTTTCTGAAAGAAAGCAATGTCAAGGAAACAATTTTGCAGTATATTTTATACTCGGAAGATAATTATGACAAGAAATGAACCTTAGCAACAGAGAGCAAAGCTGAATTGTTGTTAAGCCTCTATTTTGAACAAAGAGTATATTGGCACCCAAAATCTATCAAGTAAGAAGAGGCAAAAACATAGTTTATAAAGTACATCCTTTTCAAAAAGTTTGAGAAAAGCTCTCAGCTCCAGCTAGTAGATAACTTCCTGACCGTACACATGTATCCACTCCTCCACAAAAAACTTCATCTGCAACAAAACCACTCAGAGAGACAACCATTCCAGAGCCAGAAAGGGTCTGGTGTAAATGAAAAATCTGGTGACTGATTTGATCTGGTGACTTTAGATCCAGCTCCATGTGTCGACTTATATGCCAGGCCTCTGCATATATGATGGATTTCCTACAAGCCTCTAGGTCTTCCAAACGATTTCCACACTGGACTTTTTTTTTTCCTCCAAAATTAAATAAAACTTTTCCCTCAGTACTCTAGAGTTTGTGGACTGCAGTGCAGAAGCAGTATATGAGGGTCTAAGTAAGGATAATTCTGTATAAACTAAATATAATTTGGGGGAGGAGCACTGAAATCTAGATTTCAGTCTTCATTCAATAAACTGCCTTACTAAAACAGGCAGTGAATTTCTCATATTATATGCCAGATATTTAAGGCACATCTGAGATCAGCATTTGTTTACTGAAATAAGACATACAAAAAAACCCACTCAAGTTGTGACCAAACTAAGTCCCATCTTTCGTGATCAAAATTATCAGCAGATATAATCTTTTATAGTGTACTCCAATCATAACTTCAACTTAACCCAAGCATAATAAGTAAAAGGTCAGTTATGAATATGGCAGGGAGATGTTTGGAACTGACCTTGTTGGTAACCTTTGCATGTTTAGATGTGCTATGAAAATATTCCATTTTATTTCCCAAGTGAATATGAAATATTCATCACACTGTTATTTTACAATATTTTTACCATTTCTGGAACTATCTCAACGTCCATGCAATCATTACTTCCATCATCTTCAGTCATCTGCCATGTTTCCACAGGTTTCTCCACCAAGGTCTCTTTCAATAGGTGTGTCAGTCTCTCCCATAGTACTTCTTTTTGTTTTCTTGGCAATTCTTGAAGTAGTTCATTTAAGTCGAAAGGATCAAATGTATTTTTCTGTGAAGTAGTCAGAAGATATCACATGATTCCACATTAGTGTTGAGGCTTATATTTCATATATATATATAATATATATATATTTACATATATATTTTATATATACTTTATATTTTTATATATTTTTTCATATATTTATACTGCACTATTTTAAAGCCTCCCTATCAAAAGTAAGTCCTGAACACATTAACCCCAGGCTTCCCTCTTAAGCTCTACTGAATGGGAAGCCATGATTAGTCTCCGTAAGAGAGGAGTTTGATTTTTGGTCAGTTGAGTCAGCGGTCACCACATCAAACGCTCTTCTTTAGCCCTGTAGATCCAGTTGCGGGAGGGAAGGCATTTTTGCTGAGATACAGGACTCTTTGGACAGAGACCCCTCTATCATCTGTATAATTTCTGGCAACATCTTCAAATACATTTTCAGTGGTAATTGTATGTATAGGTAATCTTTCTTAAATGATCATATACGATTGAAACTAGAGTTCCAAGAGGAAAGGTAGCACCATCTACTAGTGGTGCCATCTTTGACCCATTTAATTACATACAGGAACTGCCTTGATTTACATTGAATATCAGTTTTACTAGGCGACTGATCTGAACTATTTCACCAGAAGAATCTTGCTAGAAGAATTTACCTCAGAGATGCCAAGAGCCTGTTAGCATCAAGGAAGGGCAGACAACCTGCTAGGAAAGGGAACAGGCAGAGAAAAGGCAAGAAGGAAAAACAGAATAGAAGAAAAAAAAACAGATATAGCCAAAAGGAAGTACTGGTAATTTTTGAAATGTAATTTGCAATACTGAAGTGAAGGTTTATAGGATTAAGAATACTTTGGAGAAAAGAGGGAAAATTTCCACGATCTTGTAATAGAAATATTTTTAGTTTGCAGATGCATTAAAAAACAAGATTCAGAAAGGAAAAAAGTTGAAGGCAAAAAGAAAAACAGAAAATAATGAAAGATGCAGCAGTAAGTATTAGAAGGTTCCCAGAAGGCCATGAGAAGAAAGATCCTGTTACATATTTATAGCAGAATTTCTATTCTATTCTACAGCTGGAAACAAATACAATAAACCAAAGGCCGCACAGGGAGTTCTGCAGCCCTCCACTTCAAACAAAGCCAGAAGACAGGATATTAAGATTGTACGGTTTTGAACAAAAAGAACAGATCCATAGTAAGACTAGAGCTGTCTGATCTTTCTCTGGGATGATATGATAGAATTATTCCAAAACCTATGAGGGAAAAGAATGTCATTGAATGATAGTCATATCTGTGATTCATACTCTCCTCTCTAAGAAATACTGTGCTTTCTTGAATTGGAACAGGACTTAGTGAAAAATTCTAACAGCGCCTGATAACACTTTGATAAACAGCGTCATAATATAGAATAGTAATCTTTTAAAAACAAAGAAAAGTGAAAAGCCCAAAGCAAATCATGAAGGGAAAGTATCAAAACCCTGGAATTTTAGAAGATTTGAATGAAACAAAGCAATGTGAGGATGGAAAAGGAAAATTAAAGCAGGAGAGGGGAGAAATGAGACATTTAAAGAAGTAGCAAAGCTAAGAACAGAACCTAAAAAAAAAATTTTTAAAGGCAAATTCTGAGGCTAGAGCACAAAATAGGTAGAAAAAGCAGGGCATAAGTATAAAATGAAAAGTAAGGAAAACAGTGAGGCTCTAACTGTGCTTTCCCCTTCTTTCCATACCCATACACATACACTTCCAAAGGAGAGAATATACTACCATGGCCTCCTCCAGAAAATCAATCAAGAATTATTCAAGGATGATCCTAAAGTGAGGGTCCTCATCCTAAGATAAGATCCTGTCAAACACCCTTTGACAGTAAAGGTTTGGAAAGAAAACAAACAGTGTAACTCAAGTCTCTTTGACAATCAAAAAGTAATCTGGACAGTCATGTTTCCTTATGCTATGAGAAATCATGAAGACAATTTTAACCAATGTACTCATTACAACTGGTGATACAGTTTCCAGAAATATTGGCAAGGGTTAGGCTGATGGGAGTGGAACTGTAGTCTAGGAAAAAAAAAAAGATACGGACTAGTAAATTGTGGCAAATGGATAAGCTGACCAGTTATTTCTATAAAATAATAAAGGGTAGGCTTTCCTTTGGCAAAGGCATTAAGTTTCATAAGCAATAAAAGAGAAAGTTTAAGAAACTTACCTGACAATACCATTTATTAAGGCTAGCAAAAGATGATTAGGAAAAATAGCTTATGTAAATACCAGACTGAAGCTTAGTGGCAAACACCACAATGCAAATAATTTTTTCTGATTATTATGCCATATCATATACAAGAAGTGACACTGAACTTTTCATCAGTAGATTTCATTGGATTTGTGTTCTTACTCCTCCCGCTTCTCTCCACACTGCATTTAGAGACAGCAGTCTATCAAATCTCTAAAACAGTGATAGAAAGAACTATAAAGTACAATTACCCCTGGACTAAAGACCAAGCAGACAACCTAAAGTACCAACTGAATGAACAAATGCTACTGAAGCATACCTCTGCTATGTTTGTATATTAGCTCACACTCATTACACAGCAATACACTAACACTTTCATAGGTTAAATTTTTTTTTAGTAATACTGTAGTATAAATCATTATTTTAAAAATACAGACTGCATACACAACAACCATTAGAAAAATCAGCTGGTCTGTGACATAACAAAATTCCAGATTCCACACCTTCAAGAGATATGTTCCATTAAGTACCATAGGAAGTTCTTTTCTATGACAATTATTCTAGCACATTTGCAGACACCAGAGAAATAGTTTCTGTCCCTACGCCACAAAACCTGTGCACTGATAGCAGACTTCAGATTTTATTAGTCATGTACGCGTATCATGGCTTACTTACAGGAATCTGAGTAAAACGCAAGAAGTCTTCAATTGATTCTTTAGACACAACTTGTAAAAACGCTTCACGTTTCATTGTGGTCTTGTTTTTCCTTGCTTTATAAAGCAAAAAAAAAAAACCATATATATATAAAATTAGAGAAAAGCACTGTATCTCAAAACACCATCGTTTCTGGTCCCAGTGAATAATATATAAAGTAACATACTTTATCTGCATGGTTATAAACAAAAGATGCCCCCCCAGTACAGTACAGTTACTGGAATAAACATTTAGATTTATAACTGTACGAGGCCGCTCTATGCGTATGTGTTCTTTTTAATTCATTCTTTATTAAACAAGAAAGTCTGAAAAGCAGGTTCAGAAGAACGTTTCAGCTGATACTTTCACTTTTTAACAAGGATCGTGTTCCCAGCACGAGCACCCTATTTATCTAGCCATCATTCCAGGTGGCAACATTTCCTCCCATGAAAAGTACTGATGGGCAGCAAAACATTCTCCTCTTTTCTCCTGTCAAGTGAAGACTACGGGAAATGGGCAAAGCCACTTTTTGGCACCAAGAGCTTAATTTTCGCACCACGGCCCCTTCCTTCCATCCTGTGCGATTATTCCTGACGTGCTTTCCCCATCCCTCCCGGCTGGCAGACTGCCTTGCTTAGCCTCCCCTGCTGCCCCACAAAAGCGCCAGCTCAGGCGTCCCCGAGGGCGCCCGAAGGAAGGGCTCGGGCACCGACCAGGCCACGGGCGGAGGCGGCCGCGGCTCTCAGGTCGCCGCCGGCAGCAGAGCAAGCGGGAAGCTCGGCGGGCCGCCTACCTGGCGCTTCCACGGAGAGAAATCTTCATAGGTCTACGGGGCACGTCACAGCACTGCCCCGGGGCCGATCAGAGACGGGACCCGACGGGGACAGCACGCCTCCCAGCCCTGCTCCCGCCGCCCCGGCCGCTTCCCGCACTCACGCTGANGGGCGCTGGCGCGCACCGCAGGGCGGAGTCCCGGCCCTCGCCGGCTGTGGGGAGGCCGTTAGGCGGGACCTGGCAGCCGTGGGTGTTGCCTCTGTGTAGCCGTGAAAGCGGGGTTTAGTTCTCCACGCCGATACGGGATTGTGTGTAAAATCAACGAGATTAAAACAGACAGACAAATAAAACCTGCGTTTTCGCCTTTTTGCGCGTGTGTGGATGGGGCATTCGTGGTTGCGGAGGGTTGTTTTTACTCAGGTCTCTCACTGCCACCTCCAATTGAGGCCACCAGGCTGTGTTTTGTGGAGGAGGAGGCTGAAGAACGCGCTGCTGCTGCTGCTGCTGCCGGGGTCACGGGGAACCAGAGGAGCTGGGGTGTAGGAGATGTGCTAGTAATACAGTCATACAGTCCTGTTGATGGACACAGCTGGACAGCTGCAGCTCAGTGCAGGCTGCTCTTCTCCACTTTAAACTTAGCTACACTGAAATGATGCTCTACTGCGTTCACCTTATGATAAATGCTGACTTGCGCTCATATCTCTTCCTGGGAGAGCATCCAGTCAATTACCAGGAGTTGGCTGATGGAGTCAATCTACATACCAGTGCAATGCTGTCTGCCTGTAGCTCTTCAGTCTCAACACCTGCAAAGTGGGACGAGACACGTTGAGTTAAATTCATGTATACACTTCAGAAACAGCATGCCTTCTTCCACGGATCTCTGGTAACACAGACATAGTGTTCTTGCAAAAAACATTTCTGTCAACTCACGGAGCCTGCATCATCCAGTTGATTACATTGGTGACTTCTTTTTTTTCCAAGAATGTTCTTGTTGCTAGTGTTGACAGCTACACATTTGATCTTAGTCATGGTGAACAATACATATATTACGCACTCTTCATCCAATGTGATGAAGAGCTAACCAGGCAGCTCACCATAGGAAACTATGTAGGCTAGATGATATTTACACTTTGATAACTTTTTTCTTTTTCTTTTTCTTTCTTTTCTTTTTTTTTTTTTAATCTATCAGGAAATAGCTGTTTTCTGTTTCTTCTCAAATCTGTTCTGCAGTGAGCAGAAATAGTTGGACTCAGTTTCTTGAATTAAGCATGAGGAGCTTTCAAATTTTGTAATATTCCCTATTCCATTTGTTTGAGATCCTCTACAAACCAAAGGGCTTAATTTATATCTTTCACTTTTGCATTTGCAGTAGCATAATATTTCTCAATATTTCTCAGTGTTGTTAGCTGTTCAGAGGAAATGCTTGACTGAAATTGTTTACTTTCTGTCTGATAGTAGTACAGCATATGCTGCTTTACTACACAAACAAACAAAAAACACCAACTTCCATGTAAATTGTTTGATCTGATTGGATTTTCTAGATTGCAATTTTTTAAAAACATGATCTAATTTGGATTCCATTTAATATTATAAGTAAAAAATCACTTTTTAAAAGTAGTATTTATGTATTCTGATAATATTTTTATTTTTTTTTAACATGGAATCTTCTTAATATTTCTACCTCTCACAGTATTAGTTTATATTCAAAATTAAGACTGTAACATTTTATGCCACATATATTTGATTTACAGACTATTCATGTTATATTTTTTAAGCTTTTCAGTAAACTATTTGTGTGGTTTTATATAGTTTGGAGACTACAGGATGAAAACTAGTTTATTATAGGCTTATTCCGTATAGTTAATGCTATTCTGTATTGATTAAAAATGTAACAGATGACTAATATTACTGAAAACAGAGATAAAAACTGTTTTAATTCCTGAATCAACAGCTGCGTGCATGTGAAACTTTCAGAATAACTTGATTTCAAAACAAATATTTGCCAGATAGAAACTGCTCTAGACACTAACTGGAGAATGAGTTACATTACCCAGGAGTGGTAATTGAGATGATCGTGTACCCAAGGAAGGGACAATATGGTAGAAGGAATTAGAAGCAAAGAAACTCATTTTCTTGAGCAACAAAAGTAACCTGTCTTCTGTACACAGACTTCTCAGTGCCACTCTTTGTCTCTACGTGAGTACGAAGAAGCACGTGCCTCTTCACATCATTTTGCATCTGGACAAAGGCCTGTCTCCTCTGAAGTATGGAAGATGCAATCCAGCAAATTACCAACACCAACCTACTGGCCACCACAGAGAAAGGTCCCTGGAGAGACAGATCCCTGTCCAACCCTAATCCCCACCCTGTGACGCATTGGCTTCCAGATACAGAGTACCAAAAGAAGGGAGCATTTTGCTGCTCTACAGTAAAGACAGATCAAGGATTAGGCTTGTTTCAGATCCCATGGATGTGACTTTGTTTCTTCAGACTAAGTGCAAGAAGCCTGTGAAGCAGTTTGCTTGAAGTAAGTTGTTTGAGCAATTATCATACTTGGAGAATAGCAAAAGCAAATAAAAAAGTATGAAAACTGACATTTATACATTGTGCTAATGTCTACTCTTTTTGCATATATTAGGAATCTTTGACATTTTAGATCCAAACTGATGGATTTGTTTATCATGTTTCTTGTGTGGACTGAATATTTCATTAATACCTTAATTAGTCTTTTAATTAGATGCTACGTTAGTCACCTGGTTACTGTTTATTTAGTCAGGCACATATCCATTTAGCAAACGAACTAAAACATATTTTAGCTTATAATTTCTGTTGCATAGCAACTACAGAATGATTTTTTCAAAGTATTGAAACTAAAAGTTGACATAGATAACAGCAGACTGAATAACACTGAATGATTCATTTTAAAGAACCACGTAGAAAACTTAAAGAGGCAGAATAGGGTTTTGTAGGTTTTTACAAGAATTGTGCATGAACTGCAAGCTAGTAATGAAGCTATAACCCTATTTTCAGTTTCTCCAATGTTCTCCCTTTCACGAGTACCAAATTACATGCCTCTTTTTGACATGTCTGTTCATCTGTTCAAAATAATCTATACCCTTTGATAATAATCTCATATTTATTATCATTTTCCTGTCAAGTCAAGTTAAGGCAAAAATGAAAAATGGGCCTTCCACACATGGTTGCTGAGCAACAGCAAATAAAGATTTGCTTTTGTGCTACCGCTTCATAAACTAGTCTTTATTCTTGTTGGTAGCCTGTATAAGAGATCTCAATTACAGATGTCTCTCACAAGAATATCATAGTTTGGACTACATCAAATATTCTGTCTTAACCTGTATGAGTCAACATAATAAATACTTGTAAAAAAATAAACAAGTAATTCCCTGAGTGTCAGATGCTTTCTTGACATTTATTTTTTTTCCTATTTACAATGTTATTTTCTAGATAATAGTTTCTGATAAGATTATTGTACATGTTATCTACTAACCTTTCGGAATTGTTACTCCTATTTCTTTTCATTTGAATATACCATTTGTTGTAGTTAATACAGTATCCATGAATCTGCTTATCCTTTGAGGCATGCTGTTAATAATTTACATGCATTCATTTCCC
>VXAA01004441.1:171259-209574 GCA_013399115.1 Anseranas semipalmata | reverse complement strand
TTTTTGATCTTCACGTACTTTGATAAATAATCTGAACAGCATGGGAGAGAGATGAAGTTTCACACTATTCCACTTCTCCAGATCTCCCCTTGCCTGAAGGTAATACTGCCAATCATCCCATCCTTTATTCAGGGGCAACTGTCAGTTTTCAATGGTGGTGTGATTAGACCATGAAACTGCTTATTTCCCTTAAATTATTAATATTAACACAGAACAATTTTGGAGTTTAAGAGATTAAGTAGAAAAAAAAAAAAACATTCACCACAGACGAAAAAAATGGTACTTGTTAGCTGGAACAAAAATAAGGAAATAAAATGCACACAGGGAATGCAAAAGCTTTTCTGAAAAGCCACTCCCTTGAGTAGCTCTCGATGCTCTTCAAGTACTGAAGTGCCACCCTGTGGGACTTTACAGGTACTGCTGGGTGCCTTGCAGGTTATTCGCACCAAGATGAGTTTCAGGTGTGAAAACAGTGCAACTTTATTTATTTTGCTTTATTATGATGCTTTATTACCAAATAGTTATTGTTATTTATTGTTATGCTCTTACTTTTAGTCCTCTATCATTAAAAACAGTTTTATAAATCACAATAATTTTGCTCTGCTCAATATTAGTACCATGAAAATTAAAAGAGATTTCTGAAATGCTATTAAATGCCTATGAAAAGAAACTTTTTGCATGGATAAATACATTCTACTGTAAATATAAATATTACTTTTCATAGCTGAAGCATTTTACAGCAAAAAATCATGAACATTTTTCAGAATGTTATGTATTGATGAGTACACTTGCACTAGTTTGTCAGTTAATTTCTTTCAGATGTAAAACACTCCAGTCACATCTCCCCCGTCTAGATTACTTTAACCCTATTAAATGCAACATTAGGAATTATAAGAGATCTACAGCTCTTGTAAGTGTTCCGTCTCCTTTCAGCCATTTTAGTCTTTATAGATAAAGAGAAGAATTGTTTCAGAAGTACAAAAATACCATTATTATTAATTTTATTAGAGCTCCTTGAGGATTCAGTGATAGAGAGGCATCAGAGATATGAGATTATCTCTGTTCCATCTGTCTAGTATGCATCATGAATATATTATATAAATATCAGAGCAGACATGATTTGTTTGTTTCTATTTGCTTATATATATATATATATATATATGTGTGCATATGTGTATGTATGTGTGTGTTTGTGTGTATATATCTATCTATCTATACACACACGGCAAACTACTTTACATTGGTTGGAGAACATACCAGAATTTATTTGTCTTTCGCATCAATGTTGGCTTTGTCAAGGCTGAGACATGAGTGTTCCCCGTGTTCCTGATCCAGATCAGGAACCCAACCAAAGCTCACCTTACTTTTCTTACAGGCTGCGCGTCCAGTTTCCTTCATTCACAAACTAACAAACAGGAAATTAAGGGAGTGTAGTATTTGCTCAGTGCAATATCAATCTGGGGGCATATGTTTGGAGTCAGGCACTTGGAAGTGCTCACAGATTCACTCGTTTAGGCATACCTCTATGTATGTCACAAACAATTATTCCTGTTCTGTGCATCACACAGATTTAGTACCGCAAGACCTTGTGACTATGTGACTTGGCACATATTTTATCATATCCTTAAACAAAGGAAAATTGTAAGATAATTTTTCTAGTAGAGCTTTGCCTTTGCCCCTTTTTTTTCCCCGTGTTTATTGTATTACTGCATGATGGATTTCATTGTTGTTAGACATCCTGAGTTTCTAGCCTCATTCTTGAAATAACAGTAGAAATATATACTTAAAGCATGATAATGTTTCAGATATGCTGTTCAAGGACCTTTCCCATGTCTTAAACTGTAATTTGACTTCTGTCTGTGTCTGATTGTTTTCAAGATTTTGCACTCAATCTTTATTAAAGTTGTGTCAACCCCTCTGGGGAGTTCTATAATCAACTCTAATTTTACAGGCCAGGTACCTAAGGCATGAAACACCTATGTGAATTGCTGACAGAGATGTATACTACATTTATGGTGAATGTAGAACCTTAATCTTCCAGAAGTTTCATGTTTCCTCAAATCATGGACCAGTTTTTTTATTTCCAAGTGCCTGATGAGCAGATGCTTTTATAACAATATTTTGGCAAAATGAATCCAGATATTATTAACCTCATTATGAAACTCAGTTCTGTAACTATCAGCTGTGCCTCAGAGCAAAGAAGGAGAGCAGAGTGCAATGGAGAGTATGCCCATTTTTGATTTAAGCAATGGTGACTTCAGGCTCCACTCCCAAAGACACCTAGGATCCACACCACTTAATTACTGTACAAGATACAAAGTGAATAGGCAGCAGACTTTTCAGGATAGGGTCTGCACTACCATCTAGTGGAATATAATGGTGTCTTCAGAAAAAAAAATGCACTAATGTGTGTAATAAATCCAAAAACTTTAGTGTCTCATTGTGAAAGACAAGATAAGCAAAACTAAAGTGCTTTATAAACAAAATTAAATGTTAAAAAAATAAGCATTTTTGACATTTCCAATAATCTGAACTAGAAAGAGCATGTTAAATACAATGAAAGCTACGACCTAGAACAAAGTTGCCTAAGTGTCCAAGATTTACACCTCTTTTCAGAAATCTCATTTTAGTATTTTAAAGCTTCAACTCCAACATATTTTACCTGCAAATTAATGATTTACCTAATAAAACACAAAGATCCAGCATTGCTATAAATACCATTCTATGAGTCACAAACAGCCATTTCCATGAACTCATTTTCATTACATTTATTTCATTTTTCATCACCTGTATGAACGACAAGCCTTAGAAAATCAGAGTTCTTCATTTGGATGATGTTGTCACAGTCTGTCAAATTTATCCAGCTAAGCTCAGAGCTGAACGTTACAACAGAGCACCTGTTCAGTGGTTATCATATTTACTTTAGCTCAGAGAATACTTCATGATTCATTCCAAAGCAGGTAAAGGGCCTTATCAATTCTAGATTGAAAACACTGAAACATGGTAACTTGAACTAAACTTCCAGATAGCAAATGAAAAGCACACAAAATACTTTGAGTATCAGTGGAAGTACTTCTCTCATGTTGAAGGCTGCACAGAACTGTCTTGCAGAGTATTTATTAAATTATTAATATCTGCATGAAGTGCTTGGTAAGCTCCAGTTGTCAGTCTCTGAGAGTCTGTAGAATAACACATTAGCTTGCAAATCCACTTGAAGAGTAAAAAACTTGATTTGAAATTCAATGTTTGAAACAACGACCATTAAATGTGGGCACCTTTTTTTATTTTAGGGATCTCACCTCAGTTATCCAGTAAAATTAATGATCTTAATTCAGTACCTACAGACGACTGTCATTTTGCTAGCATTACGTATGTCACAGCTCAAATTCTGTGCATAATGTTTTTAATTACTAAACAATTTTTGCACACTTGCTTATCAAAGATTGCAACTTTCCCCATTTTTGTGCTCAGCCAGAGTTGAGACATGCTCAGCTCCAAAAGCTTGGGGTCAGGCAGCAAAATGCCCATGAAGACCTGCTGCATAGGCCCAAGAATGCATTTACTGATCTTACTTTAACATTAAAAAATGTACTCGAGAGTCACAGAATAATTCAGGTTGGAAGGGACCTCCACATGCCATCTAGTTCGAACTTCTGCTTAAATCAACAACATTGCTTAAACAAAACAAAATGAAAAACAAAAAACACAAGTTGATCCACACAGTTACACAATAGGTTCTCACCACACACCTGATGAATGAAATCACAGGACAGCCAGGTTGCTGGGACTTCACAGCTTTCTTCCGTATGTCATTTCTTGCACTCGGGCTGAGGTGCTACACAGCCATCTGTGGGGGCAGCTGGATTACCAGGTTCTGGCAGGAGAGGGTCCCATTGTCCCCAAGCCAAGAACCACCCCTGCTGAGGCAGCTGTGGTCCCCTGGGATATGGGCACATAACAGTGCCGGTGTGAAAGGATGGAATCTTGACTAGCTTTGTTGTGTCCTTGTACCTGTTTCTGTATGGAATTTAAAGGGAAGAATGGTCACTGTTAGCCCTTAATTCCTTTGCAGTAAAGTTTACGGCTACTGAGGTTTCAAAGGAACAAAAGGAGAATACAGGTTGGCTTCACTTCAGTTGCATCTGAGGAAGCAGATACGCAGCAGTCTGCTCAAGTTGGATCCCACTGTAGGTGACTGGCAAGCAGTATTCCTTGCAGATGGTGAGAACAGAGAGCATCATCTCTATCACATGAATACAGATTAGAGAACTTTTCTCCCAGAGCTGCCATCTAATCCGGCAGCTAAACTCACTGCATAGCACTTAAAGAAATACAAGTGGATTTCTTACTTCAGCTGCTTTGCAATTTTCAAATAATGCATTTCAGAAGATGGCAGAGAATATGGATGAGAACCTGACAATAAGCCTTAGAAATTAACAGAAGAGCACACAATGGTAAAGTTAGACACTTTGTTCAGGTGTATAAAAAAAATATTTGTGATTAAATAGCTCAAATCCTTCTGCAGCCAGCTACAGCCACAGATAGGTCTGGGGACCATCTGAAGTTTTGGTACTTTCCACCAAGTATGAAAGGTACCATCCACCATTCAGAGTTTCTCTGGGGGAAAATACAGATAATTAAAATAATTAAAGCAGAAACCACATAGGAAACTAATTTTGTATTCAGCTTTTAGCTGACAAAACACCTGAAATAACTGTATTGGTAACCATATTGGCAAATATCACTCTTAGATGGAAACTAAAGGATGGTCCAAAGCAGTTCAAACATTACAGCAAATATTAAGAAAAAGTCTAGGCTTGGCTGAGCCCATCATATTAATAACCAAATCCATCTGGAGTGTCATGCACAATCATTTCTGCTCTCTGACAAGTTCTTCTGAATACATAGGCAGCATTCTTTGCAAGTTACCACCTGAAGGGAAGGTTTGATTTGGGTCCAAGTTTGGCTTTAGCTGTCTTCCCATTGATTAGCAGAAGCCACTTATTCTGCTAAAAAGGAAGATATCTCCTACAAAAAAAAAACTCAACAACACAAAACCCATAATTTTGTAGTTAGCACCAATAATATGTATCCAGTGGGGTCCCTTCAAAATGCAATAGTGACCAGGTAATGAACTTTTGCAGCTTTTAGCTATGGATGATGAAAACTGATTATTATGAATTCAGACATTTCACCTGTTTAAGGGAAGAGCTATTATAATTATTTAATGCAAACAAGATCATTTCTACAGCTGTTTTTCTGCAACAGATGGAAGATCCAATACCCCTTCTCTTATTTTATGCAGTGCATAGTTGTATTTTCTACCAATATCTGCACTACCAAGCAGGTGGAAGAAAAGAATACCACAGGTAGAAAACTGCTAGTTCTTAATCTAAGGCAGTTACATGCAGTTCCAGGTCCTCTTGAAAACATGTATCATGATAATTAGCAAGTGCTAGAATTGTGAGAATTTGTTCAATTGATTATTTTAAGAGAAAAAAAAAAAAAGAAGAATTAGTATGCTCTTTGTTCAATTTATGTGTGAACCTGTTCCAAACCAACAAGCATGGAATTCCCCAGTTCTGTTCCCTAGTACAGGAATTCATCCTTTACTTCTCACTCCACTTTTTCTCATGCAAAACCCCAAAATCTGTCTATATACCTTACAGCAAGGCTACCTATGTTAGAGTGGTTGGTATATATGACTATTTTAACAGTATAAAAATTTCTTTTATCATATTACAAATTCGGACAGGAATATGCAAAAGAGGGGAAAAGGGTGTGTGTGTGGGTGTGTGTGTGTGTGTGTGTGTAGAGGGAAGCAACACACTGACTTCCATATGAACCATTTATTGAATACATGCATCATAATGTAGAATTACATGAGCAAAAAAGGCAATCTGCACAAAATTGATTACCCTTTGTTCTCATTTCAACTCTCACCATTAGCTGCAGCTCTGATAAAGGATTCAAGGCAGAAAATTAAAATTCTTTTAATCCAAACCCAAGTGATATGCATGCTGATTTGAGTTTGGGTTATACAACTGCGGTAAAAGAGAGCTGGTTTTCTTGTCAGTGAAGCAGAGTAATTCTAAAAACAGTTTCAATACTAGAGAACGTGTTGGTACATACAGGTAACAAAGCTCATTTTAGCCATTTCTTAAACAACTTCATATGTTCATATTTTAAGGCACAGGATAAACAAGAACTACATGAAAAGCTATCAGTTGATACTGAATACATTGACTTGATAATGAGGTGCAATTTTTGCCCAGAGGAAAAGTGGTGTTGGTCCTTGCTACTTCCACATGAACAGAACACCCAGAACTTGGTAACTACGATACAGAGGTTTGTTTCCACTATCAAGAATAGGCAGTCATATCCTGATCCAAATTCTCTCAGGAGAACATTTCTAAATAGTTTGGCATCCACAACTGATTACTGTCAATTGGAATTATTGAATTTTCATTGTTACTGAATTACAGTCTCTTCATTTTAGATTCCTAAATGGGAACTGCACTTCTCTGAAAAACCTATCCCTAATGTGGGGTCCTGAGCTATTTTGAAAACCTGTCCTACACAATTTATTCAGTTCCTCACTTTGTGCTATCATCTTGCATTTACACAAACACAGCATCTTTTCCCCTGGAGACTTCAGAAGACAAAATATGCGCTCCTTTTGTTCAAATGCAGACTTCTAACATCCGTCCCCAGACCTTGCTTAAGACTTGAAGCACCAAATAGTCTAACTGCTTATTTGTAGTCTGGGGATGAAACTCTGGTGAGTCACTGGCCAAGATGTAGAGCAGAAGTCCTTCCACCCCTGGCTGAACCAAGGCAAAAGACAATTGTGCTGAACCACTGCATGTACACCTCTTATTTACAACAGCTTTTGCTTTTTGCATTTCCACTGCATTAACAATAATTCTCTGTCTTACCATTCCTAACATTTTAACGGAGAAATAGCAAAGAAAATCTGTATTTCATAATATATTATATTTTACATGAACAGATGAGTGTGTATATATATAGACACTCATACCTTCCAATATAAAGTGAAGCCTTCAAATAGAAATGTTTCTTGCAAAGAACCTCTCTCTATTGCCCAGTCCCTCAAAGTAACAGCAAAATTTACAATGTAGGTTTATTTGCTAAAATTGTCTTGTACAAAATGTGGCAATAAGAAGGCCATCACTGTATAGAGGTGTATGTGTGTGTCACATCTGTGTGACAAATGTTCATGTTAAATTGAATTTAGACAAACTGAAATGAGTCAATTCTTAAACTTGAAAAAGACAAAAAGCTACATCTATGGTAGGCACTTTGGTACATCTAGTAGTGTAGGCATATTCTACATCTAGAATTAAGGTTCTGTCAGTAATTTTACAATAAAGCTAATTTCAGGAGTTTATTATTCTGCTTTAAAATTCTTTCTTGGCTGAGAGATCATTCTAGAATCTTAGCTAAATAACGTACTTTTTCTGTCTAATTGCATACTTATCCAAGAATGAGGCTGATGGCTCTGAAAGAGCTGAACTGTTCTCTTGGATTCATAATGCACATTTTTTTTATATAACAGTCTGAGAAAACTTACCAGCAAAAGAAAAATCAGTTCAGATTACAAAAACAACTCCCCATAATTCATAAAACTGGAGTTGTGAGCTCAGCTGTTGAGGCTGATACTCTCCCTTCAACTCTCAACTGCCTACTTTTACCAGTTTGTGTATCACTACGGATCTTGCAGCAAGCTATGGCAATGCTTCAGTAGAATGCCATTATTTCTCAAGAAAGCTGTATGGACCACTGAGTGCATTTTCTTCATGCACCAAACATACTAAGTAGCATTGAGGCAACTGTAAAGACAGTCAGTTTCAACTCAGTTTCACACTTTCTTACATATTGGTGTTCCATTGTAGTATTACAGAATAGCATAATAAACTATTTAGCACAGTATTCTATAATAAAAATAACATATGTTTTGTATGTATGCCTACTGTATGAACTTACATTGCAAGCTGATTTGTATACCTTATCAGTGAAACAAGGCAGTCAGGACAATTCTAAATAGAGATTTTGTTTATAATACAGAAAATCCATGTCCTCATGCCTTCAGAGGGTCACGTGTCTAGTACTGTAGAGTACAGGAATAAATAACAAAACCCAAGTGAACCTGCATAATAAAATTGTACTGTTTGTAATGTTTACTCCATTAAATGAAAACTCAAATTTATAAACTGTGATTCATGGACCTCTCTTTATACAATATTTATAGAATTCTCCTTTTTGTTTATAATATTCTATAGCATGATTTTCCAATAATACATTTATATATAAATACTAAAATGTTAATGTTTTGTACATTTTAAACTTGCCACACTGGGCCAGAAGCACAATAAAGTAAAAACGTTTTTCTGCAGTTTGTTTTTGAAGAATATCACAAAATGATTAACATTAAGACCATTGTGCTGCAAAGACAAAAGAGATTCATTTGAAGAAATTAACATGCATTTAGAAGAAAATATCTATATCCTTTATCTAATTTTCTTCTGAATTCAAACCAGCATGAAAGAATTATAAAAAAATAGTATATATTTACATAGTACAGTATAGCTTGGTGAGATATAAAACAAGGCAGGAAAACAGTAGAACATCTTTTCACTTTCTGGTACGTATAACCAACATAAAGATCAATTTAAACACAAAAGATTACCTTACTGTATGATTGCACATGACAGTAACATGTAAAATTGTTGAGCAAATTAAAATACAAAGTTTAACAATGAGAAAGGGTATGTCTACATAAAATGACCAAGTGTTATAAAATTATTGGGGATGTGTCTAACAACTAACAATTGGTAAAGCTATAAAAATAATATTGATACATCTGTGAGAACAATGCTTTAAAAATATATAAAGGTTGGCAAAAGTATGTGTGGGGAATTTCCAACATCCATGGGCCTAGCTTGGACCATGTGGTCGTGTACCATCTTCCGTTAAATCATACCTGAAAACAAAAAGAACAAAGGAAAATATTTTTACATTTAGCATATTATTAACACTATTATTAACATACCAGTTATTACTATGTAATATTATTATTAATGAAGTAAATATTATACTTACCACTGGGTCCAGCCTTTAGCAAGTTCTTCAGATGCCAGAGGTATCAATAACTGTGGAAAGTTAAATTAGCAATTAATGCATTGTGTCTTTCATTCTGTGTCTTTTAAAGACTAAATTTGACAAACCTGTCAACTACAGGATAAGTAATGCCATTAATAAACAACATAGTTTGCAACCTTGCCATCATAGTCATCTGCCACCTGTACACTTGTAGTAAGGTTTCAAATTGCTAGTTTTAACCTAAAAATCTGTACCCTTAAGTGATATGGTCCCAGAGCACCTCACGGGCATAACTTCTGAACAAGGGATATGGCAGTCAGATGATGTATTTATGCTAACAGTCTTTCTTGTAAACAGGAAAATTAAGAACACCATTCACCATGAAATGACCATGATTTTAATCTCTCTCATCCTCTTTAAAGAGTTTGAATACGGCAATCTGCATGGGTGTAAGAACCTACTATTCCTTTTTGGATGCTTCAAATCATATGTGTAGAAAATAGAGTGATTTAATGAGTGCCTATAGAACAGTGAAGGTATTAACACAGCAGCTGGTTTTGGCATTAGGAATGTCTCCAGTAGAAGTTCTTTTTCATGGATTTCACAATCTGGATTTTAATTACTAAACATAAATTTGTTGTGTTCGCTATGTAATTTTGATCGTCTTTTTGGTTTTATATAAAGCAAAAGCTAGCCTCTCACTGCTGCTGCAAATAAGATGTCTGAACCACCTGTGTTCAAGACTACCAATTTTGTCAGACCATCTTCTCAGGTATAACTAGTTTTCTACTGGTTGTTATTTTCTTTCTCTGACTGTATAATTAATAATGCCGAAATGCAGTTTTTTGTTGTTGTTGTTACTACCAGCCTCAAAACTTACCATTATCTAAAAGAGATTACTACCTCACAGTCTGGTATCTGTCCTCTTGTCCTCTGCAATTTATTCCTTCCCTTAGTGAAGCCTGACATCCAAGTCATCTATAATTTTTAAAAGCTTCCTACCTGAATCAATTATGTCAGTCAACACTAACAACCTCATATCACAAGAGGATTTTAGTCTTTATAGAACAATATATTGTATAGAAGGAATTTGCTTATTTTCAACTTACTTTGCCAAGCAGCCCCTTATCTTTGGACAAGAAACCACCACTGTTCTTCACTGCTACATCTAGTGTTCTTCTCTGTACTTCAGGCAGGGAAACACTGAAATCAAATCTGACAGGCAAAGTGATGCTTTAGAAAGAATTTTGTACCTGAAGTGCATGTTCAGTTCCTACAGCTAAACAACAACTCAAATCAAAACCAAACTATCCCCCTGCCCAAACAAAAAAAGAGCTTTGAGATAAATGATGAGATTAGAAATCCCAAAGTATTGCCTAAAATTTTTCTTCTATACTATGATCAGTATCAACACCAAATCAACATCAAATGTTTGAGACTTCTGCCCACTGGTAAAAACAAAAAACAAAAAGAAAACAAGGAAAAGGCCAACCACTGACTCTACAGGGAAGAGAATAAGGAATCCTACTATCCTGACAGCTCAGTACCACTATTCTCCAGAAGGGAAAGACTGATCAGTCTTGATCCTCATTCCTCTAGAACCAGAGCTCATTTTCACACCAAGGAAACCTATCGACTTTTAAAGAAGAATGCATTTTGTTTGCTATATATGAAACTTACAGAAAGTGAGGGCAGGATTGTACCACAATCTACATCAATTTGTCACTACAGTTCTTAAAAAGCTTTACTGCTTTGCAATACCTTTTACTTTGAAAGGCACAGTAAAACAAATCTTGGAATGAACAGCTGCACTACCAGGTATATCTACCAGAGCCTCTAACTAATGATTTACAGATTTCCTTGGACAGAATGGACTGAAGTGTTCTTTACCCAAAATTAAATTTGTCTCTGTAGAGAAAGGTCTTCTTTATTGAAAAGTGATGGATGGGGGAGGAAGAGATACGCATGTGAGAGAAACCACAATCAAAAAGCTGAGTACAAAGATAAGGATTTGTATGCAGCGAAAGCCTGCACAAGCTTGCACAACTTCCAACATGTGGGCCAGGATTTAATCCACATGGAAACTTCCTGACTCCCTGGATGCTGAGAAGTACCACGAAGTAGATTGACTGAACAATCTGATCATGTATACACACTGGCTGGCCAGTCCTACTGAGGAGGCAAGCACCTATTAGCCAGACAACCAGACAGTCAGAATCTACATGCTTCTTGGCAGGAAGGCCAAGTTGGCAATACCGGCCACACTGGGCAACTAAAAGGCACTCATGTTCTGACCACCTGCCCAAAGAGGGCACGCTGCTTCTCAGCTACTAGCACAAACAGAATGTGACAGACATGGGATAAGGCAGAAGAGAGGAGTGGCTGGTAACAGAGTAGGAAGGGTTATAGTGAGAACAGGAAATAGGAGGGTGGAGCTATTATAGCAGAAAAGAAAGGTATGACCAAGTCTGGTGGTGACAACTGGGAGTTTCAACAACTCACCCATCGAGGTAATAATTACATGATATAGAACTAACTACACACAGTTTAGAACATACATTTGATCAAACACCGGGTTTAATGTCTTCTTTGATACATGTGTTTTTCTTCTTCCTGATCTTCTCTTATCAGGCAATAAATACATTCGAACGTATGGATCAGATCCTTCTTCAGAAAATGCTATTAGATTTCTGCGATCAGTGAAAAACAAGGAAAAACATTTTAGAAAATAAATGAGACATTGCTAAATGTATCCACACTACTATCCCTTAATTTAGCACTCTATACTTAAATAAAGTTAATTTCATCACCACATAAATATTTTTCATGTTTCCCATGCATGAAGTACCAAACTTGTTGAAAAAAATCTCAAGAAATATAACATCCATTTGAGAACCATCTGCATCTTTATGACAATTGCATTTCAGAATCCTCACACAAGTCAGTTGCGGGATATCCTGTACAAAGTACAGGCATATTGGCTACAATCTAATACACAGGACAGTGGAAAAAAAAAATCTAAAAAATGCCAAGCAGTAACTAGTACAAGATCAGATAAATGGTAAACAGACTGGGAGTACAATGTTTCTTGAATTCCAATTCAATGTTTACACATGGCTTTCCAAAAATCACACATTTTTGTCATTCCATGAAAAATTCATGCTGTTAGATAAAGATTAGAGACACTGCTGATAGAAATCTACATACCATTTTAATCTAAAATCTGATATAGGCAAAGAAAAAAATCTCAGCAAAATCTTCAACAAAGTTTTTACTGATTCTGTTGCAAGTCTAGCTCTGCATGATTTTGTATTTACACATAATTACAATCAGCATGTCATTTTAAAAGCGGTAAAGACTGTCCACACAACCAAACAATTTAAGAGGGTATGTCAAGATATGACAAAGTTTACCGTGCACAGAAATAAAATTTGTTATCTTATGCTCACCTGCAGGAATGCACTACCACAATCAGTTTGTTTCTTTGTGAACTATGACGAATTGTTAGCTGTATCTGTCCTAATGGAGACTGCCCCAGAGTTGTTCCACTGTGGGGGAAAAAGCAGAATATTACACTTAATTTGTAAAAAGCGTATTTACAGTAAGATCCAGCTGAAATACATGATGAGTAGTATTTCCAGAAATCTTGTATTATCCATTTCAATTTTCACTACACCAATGTGAAAGAAGAGAGCACGCACAAGTTAGCATGTGAGCATACCTTTATCAGTTTCTTATAGTTTAGGTCTTTGTCCAACAGCTCCACTCTTCAAAAGAATGTGGTAGGTATTCTTGTCTGCTAGAGATCAGTTGCTCTTCAGTACTTTGAAAACCATTATCAGTAAAGAACTTGCTTATGTTAACATGAAGATTAGAGCAGAATTGAAGAAATTGAAAGGAACAAAGGTGCAAACCACAATGCATACCTCAGTGACTGGCCTTACCAACAGCGTCTTACCAACAGCCAGAAGCCAATTAGAAGACCAGCTCATTCTTTCCTAAATTCTCTAACACTGAAATATAGATGTTCTTGGCTTAAAATAGTGATGTTCAAACCCACTTAACATCTTAAAAGCTCAATTCAGAGTATTAACACAGCCATTTCACTTTTCTGTTGTTCATGACACACTGAAAATAAGATTAGAATCAATTTGCTTTTACAAGCACAGGTCATGCTTAAATAAAAAGAAAGACCATGTTTAACAATTTCCTTTTTTAAAGAATGGCCAATATGTTTAGAGTTCTCTCATACTTATTTTAATTTGTGTACACTGACAGCAGACTATGAGTACTGTCTGTTTCCCACGGGACAGTATATAGCATGCCTGACATTTTTTAGCCACCTGAAGGATATCTTCACTGAAAGGGAGAAGCATGCCTCTTTTTTGAATAGCTACTCTGAAGTGACTGCAGCTAGTTCAATTAAAATTCCCAAGTGAATCACTTTGAAGACTGGAATGAAGTATTTCAGTTCAGTATTTTCTTAGTAAAAAAATTAAAAAAATAAAAGTCTGAGCATCTAAAAACATGGGGCTTGCAATAAAGGACCTCCTTAGCCATAGCTTACCACTCTTACCAAATAATGAAGTATGAAATTTGTGTATTAAATAAGGAGCAGTATTTCAATACTTATCATTATTAATAAAGTGTAACAGACTTTCGGGCTAGAAGAGAGATTGACAAACTGAGGACAAGCCAACAAAGGACCATAAAGATAAATGGGGAACTGGAGCACATAAGCAGATGGTTTTGTATAGATTGAAGAGAAGGTCAACAGCAGATTCAACAGCAGTCTTTCGTTACTTAAAACAAACATTATAGAAAAGGCTGAGAAACTCCTCTCAGACATGCACAGTGAGAGGTCAAGAGGCAACAGTCAAGTTACAGCAAGAAAACAATCCAACTAGAAATGAGAAAAAATGTTTCTGCAGTGGCATGGTTAAGCATTGGAATTGCTGAGAAGTTTGTAGAATCTCTTTGTATTACTCTACTGATTCTATGAACTCTGACATAGAAAATGAGGAATTGGTTCAATCCCTTACTCACAAATTAAAATAAAATAATAAAATCTTTCTACTTAGATTCATTGAGAAGCTACCAACTTGAATAAGGAACTAATGGCTTCTATACTCCTATTCAGAGCAGAATAGCTGCTCTGTTATCTTTGCTGGTAAGTATAACTGCCCTTTGAGGCAAGTGAAAAAAAAAAGAATCAGAGAACTTAAGAAATCATGGTTGCGGCAATCCTCATTAATTGAATAATAACTGACTAGTCACTTAGCATTCTTTATAGTCAACTATCCCTCTAAGTAATTTATGAAGCCCAGCCACATTCAGCTTAAATAGGCTTAATGCTAACATGATTCAGTGGTGAAACAGGCAACTACTGTCATGATTGTGACTAATGTTATATCGAAACCATATCCTTCCTTCTCACCATTCCACTCTTTTCAGTGCTACATAGCCAGTGTAGTAATGAGAACAAGGTGGACTTTATCTTGCAGATCACCACAATGGTGAAGTAACTTCTAATTGCAGAATCTGTCTAACTGAGGTACCAAGAGGAAGCAGAAAGTTCAGACTGATTTTCTAATGACAGGCTCAAACTGCAACAGGAAAAATATTACTGAAATGCAAACTGAGCAGATTATTTCTTTAGCTGCAGAACATTTTTTATAAAGCAACCTAGATGTATTGCAAAACAAGTAATTAACATCATACTTTTCAAGCTGTCGTAGTCTTTGCCGTAGCTCCTGTGTGGCAATGGGCAGAGATATGTCTGAGGCTATGCTAGGAGTTGGTTCTTTCACTGAGAGGTGGCTGGGAGAATAACTGAAGTTAGAGGCATGAAGACTGGAAGAACTTCGGCTGAGATCTGTTGGCCACTGAGGACTGGCACTGGGAGGCTGACTTTTTTCAGCCACATCAGTCTTTTTATCACTGTCAGTCACCGGGGAAGCTGGAACAGGTTTGTTTGAATCGAGTGGTGGTGAGACAGGAACCTGAGGCTTAAAAGATGATTTTCTTGCATCTTTGGAAACAGACGGCCTTTTTACTTGTGCTGAGTGTTGATGATCTGGAGATCTTGCTTGCTTTTCAAGAGAAAGGACCTAGATACAGTTAAAATACATACAGTATTACCATACTACAAAAAAAGAGGAACAAATTTGTTTCTACAAGGGTACTGTTGACAAGTTGTTAAATTCAGACAGTAAACCAGGACCAAAAATACTCACTCACACTCATTTACAATAAGAAACCTTTTACACAGCAAAACATAGTTCTATCTTCTTTGTGGCGACTGCAATAACTATAACACAGTGTGAAATTCTCCATTCATTTAGAATAATACTCCTCACTATTCACCTCCCATACTCTATCCACTTCTGCTGCAAGTGCTGTTTACTTTGCAGCTCTAGCCATGTGGAAAGCTATTTTATAGTTCCTCCCTTCTCGTCTTTAGAAATCTAATCCTACATTCCAAGCTCTTCTCGCTCATTGTCCTTACCTTCTCTTTTATAGGTTACTTTCATTTATTAATGACAAATGAATAAGTATAATTAGTTTCACATTACAAATTATACAAAGTGCTTTAGAAAAGAACAAACAACAGAAATTAACAAAAGTTTTCCAGTACTTCCAGAGAGATACCCTGTGTCACTATGCCAAATAATTTAGCTGGGGGAAAACAAAAACCAATTTTCATGCATGCAAGCTTTTTCTTCAAGTCTCCAAATGTGCTTGAAAGTTGGTCTGAATTCTTCTAGTACTATGAAAGTAATTCCTTTCCCTATAAACTTTATTCGTTTTAGACCATGATGACCTCAGTTCCACTTCTGTAAGATAAAGTTGATTTCACTGATCTGTAGCCTACTAAGTCATAAGAGACTTGCAAGAATTCAGATTCTATACAGTTTCCAAACCTAAAAAAATGGGGAACCTCAGTCTTAATTAAAGCAGATTACTGTTTTGTTCTGAGAATTTTCTGTTTTTGAAATGGAATGTTTTTAAATTAGAGAATATCTTTGTGTACTTCATAGCACTGCTGCACCTAAGGACACCAGGCATTGTGACACACACCCAAGGAAATGTACTATCTTCTTCATAAAGCCAGAAGACCAGAAGTCATAATAGTCTTAAATATGCTTTCATATATTTACAATGGGAAAAGTTTTAAGAGTACCCTGAGTGCAATCTTCATGTTTATAGTGCTGTTTGGACCAGAGTTGCTCAGGTGGAACCGCTGATGCATAGTTAAATCTTCACTCTCCAGCAACTGACTTAGAGGCAGCTTGAAGTTCCCCAGAGAACACTGGTGCTGTTCATCCCTCACCTAAAGGAACACAGAAGCTAAGTAATGCTGTATCATCTACTTTGTAAAAATTCAGAAAAATAAAAGCAAATGACAGTTTTATTTAAAAACAAAAGCACCAAACCATACAGCATAAAGTTAGTCCTTCAACAAAGTTTCCCTGATCATAAAATTACTTTAAACTGAAGAACAAAATAGCAAATATACTCCATGCCTGCTTTCTTCATCCCTATCTTCTACAGCAAAACAGAAAGCTAACCATCATGTCTACATCTAGTTGACCCCTGACGAAAATATCTGTGGTTTCCAAATGGTCTGTGCAAAAATGAACCCAATGGTTAGATTTACATTTACAACTACACAAATGACATGTCAGTAATGTAAAGGGATACAGTATTTGGATAAAGCAAAGACTTCCTCAGTATGAGAAAGGCAACAAATCAACCTTACATAACAGCATTTCTGCTAGCAATTGAGAAGACTGTTAAGATTCAAAACAGACATCAAAATTTACTTTTCTTCCTCTTATTTTATTTAAATATGACAATCGTCAAGCATTATGCTCTTCTAAGAGACTGGTTATAATCTTTTTTACTTTTAATAGTAAACATTTCATAGCCTAGTCTTAAAAACCACTTTAAGTATAATTATAATGGTGTTCACAATATAACAGTCATGTCATAACAGCCTATGACATCTGAATATCGATACCAAAATGTCTTAGAAAAGAAAGGTAACTAAAGAGTGAGACAATGTACCTCAACTTCAAGATCTTGTCTTTTGGGATTGTGTACAAAGAAAGTGAAGTTTTCCTCCCATACTGGTTCATTGGTCTTGTATCGAATCTAAAGTCAGAGAACAGGAAGAATAGGAAGCAGACAAATTATAAAAAAAATGTTTGTCTAATAAAGCTGGTGTCAAGAGTTGAGTACATTTTTCATTTTGTCTTTGCAAAATTTGTTTGAAACCTGACTTAAGTAAAGATCAGATGGGATCCACTCAAGGTGTGTGTGTATATGTGTGTGTGTGTGTATATATATATATATATAATACCACATATCAAATTATACACAAGACATGTAATAGAATGTGTTTTGCATGTACATAGACAAGTTGCTTTATGTAAAGTAAAACTCCTGCTGAAGAACCTTTATTTCCTATCAGTCTATGAACAAATGTAAGGTATTTAGACTAACACATTCTCTCTCCTGTCCTACTTCCCTATAAAGGCTGAACTAACTCAATGCAACTCCTAGAAACTAGTATTTTTCCTTCTAAACTCCAAGTTGCCATGTGGAAGATTTCACTGCCAAATCTCACTATTTTAAGCAACCCGTTATTTGAAAAGAAAAAGAAAAAAAAGCACTCCTAAAAGAGCTATCTCCAGGACCAAAGGACTTAACTTTCTGTTACCATTTTCTAATTAGTATCAAAATTAAGACTGTATATAAGATCTGTTCTAGATTTTGTAATGAGTTTTGACAGGATATGAAGAAGCAAAATTAGATGTCCTCTCCTTTTGGCTGACATTTTTAGTTTTCACATTCACTTTCAGTATTTTCATACGAAAAGAAAACCATGCCATACTGCATTATATCTACCTATCTAGGTATCACTTCAGTGTTGCTTTGCTATTTTATTTTTAAGAGCAGTTTGAATACACAGAAGTTAGTTATGGATGAGACAAGTATGCTGAATGCCTTGGATCAGTATCAGAGGGATCACCATCAAGAGTGGCCTCATCACAGGCATCTGCTACAGACCACCCAATTAGGAAAGAGAGATGGATGAGGTCTTCCGGAGGTGATCCGGGACAGCCAGCACGGCTTCACCAGAGGCAGATCTTGCCTAACCAATCTGGTGGCCTTCTATGATGGAGTGACGGCATCGGTGGACAAAGGAAGGGCGACGGACGTCATCTACCTCGACTTGAGCAAAGCCTTTGACATGGTCCCTCACCACATTCTTCTCTCTAAATTGGAGAGGTATGGATTTGAAGGATGGACTGTTAGGTGGATTAGGAATTGGTTGGCTGGTCGCAGCCAAAGGGTTGTCGTCAATGGTTCTATGTCTGGGTGGAGGCCGGTCACAAGCGGTGTCCCTCAGGGGTCGGTCTTGGGACCGGTGCTCTTCAACATTTTTATCAATGACATAGACGACGGAATCGAGTGCACCCTCAGCAAGTTTGCGGATGACACCAAGCTGAGCGGTGCAGTTGATACCATAGAGGGAAGGGATGCCATCCAGAGGGACCTGGACAGGCTGGAGAAGTGGGCCCAAGAGAACCTAATGAGGTTCAACAAGGCCAAGTGCAAGGTGATGCACTTGGGCTGGGGCAATCCCAGGTACTTATACAGACTGGGAGAAGAAGAACTCGAGAGCAGCCCTGCGGAGAAGGACTTGGGGGTCCTGCTGGATGAGAAGCTGGACATGAGCCGGCAGTGCGCGCTTGCGGCCCGGAAGGCCAACTATGTCCTGGGCTGCATTAAAAAAGGGGTGGCCAGCAGGGAGAGGGAGGTGATTGTCCCCCTCTACTCTGCTCTGGTGAGACCCCACCTGGAATACTGCGTGCAGGCCTGGGGCCCCCAGCACAAGAAGGATGTGGAGCTCTTGGAACGGGTCCAGAGGAGGGCCACTAAGATGATCAGAGGGCTGGAACACCTCTCCTATGAAGAAAGGTTGAGGGAACTGGGCTTGTTTAGCTTGGAGAAGAGAAGGCTCCGGGGAGACCTCATTGCGGCCTTCCAGTAACTGAAGGGAGCGTATAAACAGGAGGCGGAACGCCTGTTCACACACGTTGATAGTGATAGGACAAGGGGGAATGGTTACAAACTAAGACAGGGGAGATTTAGGTTGGATATTAGGAGGAATTTTTTCACTCAGAGGGTGGTGAGGCACTGGAACAGGTTGCCCAGAGAGGTTGTGGATGCCCCATCCCTGGAGGCATTCAAGGCCAGGCTGGATGTGGCACTGGGCAGCCTGCTCTAGTAGTTGGCAACGCTGCCCAGAGCAGGGGGGTTGAAACTAGATGATCTTTAAGGTCCTTTTCAACCCATGCCGTTCTATGATTCTATGATTCTTCAGACCAAGCTGTCTCAGGTCAGCAAAATCAAGTTCTCATGTTAGAGTAGTTGAAGTTCTCCATTTCCTAGGAAAGCAGCACAGTGGTGCATAAGCAGTTTAGGAGTTTGTGTTAGGAAAACACACACTGTTGTATTAGGGTTGTTCTCAATCATTTGGGGTGTTTGACTAGGAGTGGTGCTCTTCTGTACCTACTATTTAATAAACAAGTAAGCCTCGTTTGCAGATGTGACTATCAATGACAGCCATGACTATAGTGATATGATGCTTGAGGAAGACAAATAGCAGAATAAAAGCCTTGGACATTAGAAAATCAGATTCAACTTGCTCTGGGAACTGTTAGGAGGTACTCCATGGGTGTCTACCTTGTAGGGCAAAGGAACTTAGGAGTGCTAGGCAATTTTCAGTGACAGCCTTCTGAAAGCACAAAACTGCTCCACACCTCAAAACAGAAAAAGCAGCAGACATAATAAAATTAAAAATAAAAATAAAAATAAAAATAAAAATAAAAATAAAAATAAAAATAAAAATAAAAATAAAAAAAGGCAGCCTGGCTAAAGTGTGAGCTCCTAAGAGAGCTCAAATATGAAAGCAGCATGTGAGATAGAAAAGGAGATGGACTGTCAAGAAGGAATAAAGAAATACTTCTCAGATGTGCAGAGTAGAGTTAGGAAGGCAGAAGTTCAGCTGGAGCTCAAAATGGCAAGGTCTGCTGCTGAATGGAGCTGGCTAGTTATAAAAGACACACAAAAGGTTGAAGTACTCAGGACCTCCTTCACCTTGGGTCTTCATGAACAAGGTCAGCCCCCAAGTCTCTGTGTCTCTACTGACAGCAGAAGAGAGTTCAGTTATGGACTGTACTGACAAGTTGGAAATATACAAGCCCGTGGGACCTAGCAGGATGCATCCAAAGATGCTAAAGAGAGTTAGTGGACAGTCCTGCGAAGCTACTCTCTATTATCTTTGAAAGGTGACACAGATATGGAGCAGTCCCAGATGACAGGTAAAGTGCAAACATTATGCCCAACTACAAAAAGGTCAAAAAAGTAGATGCAGGAAACCATTGACCAGTCAGTCCCACTTCTGTCCATGGGAAAATTATCGAACAGGTCCTTATGAAAGCTATTTCCAGGCATATGAAGGACAAGAACATGGTTGGGAAAAGCCATGGTGGCTTGACCAACCTGATAGCCTTCTATCTATGATGAAACAACTTGCTTGGTGGATCAGGTGAAGGCTGTTGAGAACATCTGCCTCCATTTTAACAACACATTTGACATCATCTCCTAAAATATCTTTGTTGTTAAGCTGGTAAGATATGGACCAGACAGATGAACCAGAATATGGATGGACTGATTAAACTGCTGAGCTTGAAAGGCAGTGGTTAACAACTGAAAGTTGAACTGGCAGCCATTCGTGAGGTGAGTTCCTCAGCAGCTGAGGCCATATACTATTCAGTATCTTTATAAATGATCTGTATTTTGAGATTGAACGCACCTTCACCACGTTTGTGGATAACATCTGGAAGGAGAAAGAGGTACATTGGAAAGATGAGTCACTTTACAGGCAGACCTTGAGGCTAGAAGATTGAACCAAGAGTTGAATGAGGATTAACAAAAGTTAACTATAAAGTCCTGCAGCAGTACTGGCTAGGGTCTGACTGGCTACACTGTAGCTCTGCTGCAAAGGACCCAAGAGTCCTAAGGGGACAGCAAGCTGAACCTAAGTCAGCAGTGCACTCTTGCTGCAGTGAAGGCAAACTGTGTCCTGGACTGCATGAGTAAGAGTAAAACCAAGAGATCACAGGATGTGCATTAGTCCACTCAGCACTTGCTAGGCCAGACCTGGCATACTATGTCCAGTTGCAGTACTTTCACCTCCCCCATTCAACAGGCATAAAGAAGTTGGAGAGGGTCCATTGGAGGACCACCAAAATGATTAAAGAGTTGGAGAACTTGACATACAAAAAAAACTTTGAAGGAACTGGGTTTGTTCAACTTAGAGACAAGGCAGCAGAGGGGTGAGCTAATCATAGTATTCCAACATCTGAGATGTAATTATAGACCAGCTGGAGCTACTCTTTCACAAAGATACATACTGACAGGACAAAAAACAATAGCCACCACGGTTGCTTCAGGGAAATTCTACATAAGTGAAAAAAAATTCTTTACCGTGAGAACAATTAAACACTGGAATAGGTTGCCTGTAGAAGTGGTGTAATGTCCTTTGCTGGAAATATTCAAGACAGTTACACAGCACCTTTGCTAATCTAAGGTCCTACTTTAAACTGAAGGTTGAGCCAGATGACCTTCAGAGGTCCCTTCCAACCTGGGCATTTCTATAACTCTGATTCTATGCATTTTCAAATCTTGATCAGTGTTTTGAAGTCTGCTCTTTGCCCAGTGTTACTTACATGACCACTGTGGTAGGAATCCTAATTTCAGATCAGAACCTACTGTGGTAGGAATCCTATTTTCAGATCAGAACCTACTGTGAAAGGACATCTACAAATAGTTATAAATCTGGTCTCTACTCACGGACAGCTTGAGTTAAGTACCCATTCAATCCTTGGCTTCTTGTTGACAATTTCAGTTCTCGTGATAACTTTTAGAGCAGTGGACGCGCTCAGAGGCTTGATAGCCAATACAAAGCACAAAAGAGCCACCAAATGTCTGTAGACAGAGCCAGGTATAGGGAGCAGGAACTTACCTTACTTTCCTGTGCCTTGTGTCCAACTGACAGCAAAACAAGTGGGTTGGGATTGCTGTTTATTTTCTTTCCTGACTGGTAAAGAAAAAGCAAAAACTTTGTCTTCAGAATAAACTCTCCTCCTAAATGTCTCCTCTGAAACTTAAATGTCTATTATTCTCAGTATTTTATTCAACAGGCTGGAATGGCAGACTGGCTAGTAACTGGTGAACACATTAACATGAAGGTGTCCAACTTCCTTAAGTAAACTAAAACAAAACACTAGAAAAAAAACCACAGGAGTTTTAGCCTCCTTTCTGCTTTCTTTGGATGAAACCGACAAGGTGCAAATTCATACCCTTTATGAGCATTACGACAACCCTCAAAGCCCACAAAGCATAGTTAAAATTGCAAAATGAGTATTGCATGCAGATGGAAGATATGGAGAAAGCACAAACTCAGGAAGTTCACTTTATTTACATGGCAGTAGTATTATTAAAGTGGATGTAATATCAGAACATTGATATTCCCCACTTTTCAGTCTGGGGAGAAAGAAGATGCACTATAATGTACCTGCTGTATATTTCTACAGTTTACCAAATACTCTTTATTAGAGAATCAACCATCTGCCATATCTGAGCCTTGCTCACCAGCTGTATAGCATTACATGAAACTGTGAAAATAAACATCAGTTTAGAATCAAATTATATACACAAAGGAACATTCCCAACTACATGTTTCTTTCAAAAATTTTAAATTAACTTAAAAATCTGTCAGAAAGAATAGTTAGACATGAAAGTTAATCATCTCAAGTAGGTGTTAATGCAGTTTAAAAGGCCTAGACAATACATGGTTAATAATATACTTTGAGTTCTACCTGTAGGAAACTGTACAGATCAGGCGTTGTAAACAGAAAGTTAGTTGAACTCTACTTAATGCATGTAAGGTCACAAATGATTCAAATAATTTAAAATTTTTGATTTAAGATAAGCATATTTTAGATATTTTTGGATCTGAACTTACATTTCTGACATCATACTTCCACTAGTATTACTTGATTTTAATGTGACACACTGCTTATAACAATACTTTCCTTTAGAAAAAAAAGCTGGTAAGAAATCACTCCTTTCTTGGATGAATGCCGCATTTCTTTTGTGATTTCTAATCAGAAATGTATAGCTCTAATCAAAGACAACAGAATACAAAGGTCTAAGGAATAAAATGAAAGATTACACTCCAACTGACGGTGGTAAAAATGGTAAGTGAAATTTGGTTCATTTTTTCTTCACCAATAAAAAGGTGCCTAAAGCTCCCTTTCTTCATAAAATGAAGAAACTACGTAAGCTTGCAAAACGACCCTGTTGCTTATTCTGATACGTAAATGTAAATAATTTCAATCCATGCTAAATAGTAATATACACACACACGCGTAACGCACCTCTAACATCTGCTACAGATTTACTTTTGACAGGATATTCAGTCTAGTAGAGCCTGCCTATTGTCCAAGTTCCTCCAACTGAGAACTTGGTTTATGCCTTCCAAGTTTGCCACTCAACATGATGTCTTCCATATCAAAAGGCTGGGCTGAATTTATTCAGCTTTCATGTAACAGATGTAAAACCTTGTAAAAACATCTAACAGGAAAATTATTATTTCAAAAATACGTAAGACATCGATTTCATTCGTTAGCCATTCAGAGTTGAGCAGTGAAGTATCACTCAGTATGTAAAAGATGTCTTAGCTTTCATGTCAGCTTTGTTCTTTAAATGCTACTTCAAACTAATTCTCAGGATTATTTTATTTTGGTCTTCTAAAGCAGCCTATGCTCTACTTGACTGATTTAAAATTCAAATTACCACAGACCATAGTATTTTACCAACATCTTGACCATTTCTTGAAATCGGAAGTTAAATAAAACTGAATAGCACTAAATATATATATCTGGCAAAAGAAATTCCATTCACTGTTGGAAGAAAAGTGTTGCAGGCATTTGTGCATTTCCAATTACTGTTGTGACCTTAAATGGACAACTATATTTGTTTTACCTTTAGGGCTTTCTGAACAGCAGCCTTCTTCAAGCCATCAGGGTTAAATTCTAATGGATTATGCTTTTAAGTCAGGAGAGAATGAACACAGGAAGGGTTAGTAAGTCATGCAATGAAGCAATTTCATTAGGTTAATTAATTATTACATGACAACGTAGGACAAAAAAAAAAAAAAAGAAAAAAAGAAGACCACATAAATCTTTCAAACAAAACAATGATGGGATCACAAGAAAAAAAAAATCCCCCCCATCTTCTCTGAACATTTCTGTTCTACTTTTAAACTAATATACGCAGGTCTTTTTATAATAGTAAAGAAACTTTATGAAACAGGTATTATTCAGAGCTTGCTGTCCTAAGCAATGCCTTCTAACTGAACCATTTTAAAATTTGGCTACATATATTTTCACAACATAGAAGCTTCTCTGGTAAATCAAGTAATTATGTGAAGGAGCCCTTTTGTGGGAGAAATTACTATGCTAGAAGTATTGACAGGATTTAGATCATTATAAAAATCTAAATTGTTTGAGCCTCTTAAGCAGATGAATGATATAAAGACTGCCTGCTAACTAGAATTAAGTATACTTTACTCAGTCAAAGATGTGCAAACATACTAACAGAAAGAATTTGAACCGATTTATCAGGACAAAACACCTGACTATTTTCCATTAACTAAGCAAAGTTTTGCTTTTTATTTTACTAACAATATATTGTTCTTGAAGTGATACATGTAAATTACAAAAATATTACAGAAAATTTGTGATGGCATTCAACTCATAAGAGGTGACTTCAGGAAATATATTTTTGACATAAAACATACTTCAAGGTAGTATACTTATGGCTGGCTTTTTTTCAAGCACAAATTTCTGTTTCAAGGGAGAGTTCTGCTTTAAAAGCTGTAGTATGTGGCAAAAAAAAAATTGCATAGTGGCCTTTGTAAACATGCTGCGTGATGAACAGGAAACAAGATTATTAATGGTCTGCCAAAAGAAATGCTTTTCTGAAATACAAACATAGAAGTGACTAAAATTTGAAGAGAGATTTTATGTTCATGCAGAAATACTTTTTTACATTTTCTTTGGGGACATCACATCCTAATGTTGGCCAGTATGTCTGACAAGAAACCTGGCATTCAGTTTTGAAATTTTTGTTTCAGAAGGAACATAAAATATAATGAAATTGGGGGAAGGGGGGGAGGTTAACAAGTAATTGAAGTTTGGCTGTGTTTTTTGTTTTTTGTTTTTTTCTCTAAAAACCAGCACTTCTTGTAAAAAAACAATAAAAAAATTAAGGAATCTTCCACACCACTTATCTAGGTATGTTAGGGACTAAGATTATTGTACTTAAGACCTTCAAACATAAAGACTGCACAATATCCCCAGACACATCGATCAAAATGTTTAACTGTCCTTATTATTAGAAAGCTTTTTAAAGCCTAACTGGTATGTTCCTTGCTGGAATTTAAGCACCGCTTTTTGTTCTCTGACGAACATGAAAAACTCTGTCCTTTCCATCTTCATCTCCTAAGGGTAAACCCATCCTAGTTATTCTTTCTGTTAATCACGTTTTCTAGCTTTTTCATTATCATCACTGCTGCCCTCCAGATTCATTTTAATTGGTCTCCATCCTAAACAGTTGTGTCCAAAATCAGGGCCTTACTATTGTCTAAGCAGAACAGAAGGATTAGTCCACACATGTTACAGGCTACATTCCTCTTTCTATAATCACTATGGTGTTTGTGTTTCATAACAGCATGATACAGCATGACTACAGACCTATTTCTGTAGGGCTATCCATCAGACAGCTCTTCTCATCCCATATTTATATGGGAGCAACAAATGTCCTCTATTGAAAAGCATTTAATTTTTCAAATTATATGTGCAGTTCATCAGTACCATTTTGAATTCTAAACTGCCCCTCAAACTTACTGGCCATCCTTCCCTTGCATTTATACCTGCAAATTCAATACACAGTTTTTCCCGTATATTATTGTTTGAAGGATTTTTAAAAGCCCCAAACAGACCTCTGTCACCAATTATAAAGGTAGGCAACCCATGATTCCTGGCTATTGCACAAGTCTCAATTCCTCTGGAATCACAGCAAGGAAGGACAAGAGGGATACCAGCTGGGGTAAATATGTTTAAGCCAGACTTCAGGTTTCAAGGAGCTGCAGGTCCATGAGGAAGGTGGCTGAAAGGCTGGGAGGGAGAAGGCTAGGAGAAGAAATGGGAGTATTCAATAAAAAAAAAGCCAAGAAAAAGTCTTGCTTTGGGTTAAAAAATTGTCTTGCTATGGTTCTGAGCATCTCTACAGTTACACGAAAAGGGGACAGTTATCCAAGAACTATACTGATAACTCACACAATGAAATCAATCAAACTTCAGGCTAGCGTTCTGTAATGGCCAATGACATTTGCAGTAAATCCTAATATAGCAAACCCATAAATTATATGACAACTAACAAGCTGTTTTATTAATAAGCCAGTTTGATATGCTTTGGAGTATAACTCGTTACTTATGTTAACTCACTAATTCTTTCTTGGGGTACAAATGGTGCTTTAGAAGTTTCCAAATCTCTCAGTTGATGACTGGAAGACAGTGACGGATCTCTAAGAGCTGATTTAAAATACAGATAATATATATATATATAAATAAATTTGTGTATATATATATATATATATATGAATGATAACATATCATCAAACTAGATTTATGTACTTTCAGAAATTATACTAAGAATACTATTCATATTCCTTAACATCAGATAAGTCACACATAGATGGGTAAATGTCTGAATTAGGTGTTACGAATCTAGGTTTCCAGCAGTCAATAAAATCATCTAGAAAGAAACAGAGCACTCAGGGCTTTGTTTTTTCCTCTCCCCCAGATAAAGTGAACCCCCTTTTTAATAGTCACCAAACACACCCACACATCCAGAAAGTAACTCAGACATGTCAGTTAGATACCTGAATTTAGAGGTGTGAATGTCTGCATAAGACATTTAAAGATGCCCTGAAAATGATGTGCACTTCTACACCTGCTGAAGCTGTTATCTCTACGCTATGACAGTCCTCTCCTCTCTCCTGGCCTCCAGCCATAGATCTTGTCCCTTTGCTTGCTGCAAGACTGGCACCCATGCAACTGTAGAACAAGCTGGTTAACAGCGCTGTTGAAGGAAACCCAGACATGGCTATCTTAAAACAGTTCCACTCTGACTCACAAATAGCTTCAGGGATTTGGAAAGTTTTGTGTCTGAATAGGTGCTGTTATATCTAGATGAAATGTTCTAATACAATGACCCTAAGACTGACAAAAACATCAGGACTACACTTACATCATTAAAAAAAAAATTGATAAATCTATAGTTTTTATAATTAAAAGAGCAACTACTTATCAGTTTTAATACCAAGAGAACTGAATCATACAGTACGTGGTTTGAATCCTTATGACACCTATCAACTACGTGCATTTCTCCACAAATATAGATATCTATGATTATAACTGCATATCTTATTCATTAAATTTTAACACAATTTGGTAATAGATGCAAGTTTTTTTGATACTTGAAAATGAAGTCACAGAAACTCACACACAAACTAATTGAATGGATCAAGAAAAGGATTTTGTTTTGTTGGTTTACTGGGAGGGGGAAGAAGGAAGAGTGCTTTTAAATCAAGGTTTATGATATGAATCAAAAGCAGCCAGCTACAAATTGAATCTGCACAACCTGCAATGGCATAGCCACCTGTCTGGCAAAAAAGTTCTTATTCTGAACAAACTCATTCTTTTTGAGGATACCAAGGTTGCGTTTACAGATTTAGGTGTTAAGTATTCAGAGGCTCATTAGTTTGCAATAATCTCCTATCACTAAATTCAAGCAAAAAATATTAACTTGTGGTTCTCCCTAGCCTGGATTTTCCTGACTAAAGACTAACTTGGAGGAAAAAAAAAGGGGGGGGGAGCTTGGGAATTTGCAAAACAAGGAGCATCATGGAGTGAAACAGAATTTACAAGGGAATTTATAGTTTGAGATGCACAAAGAATCACACCCATTTTTAAAGCAATACTTGAACCCGTGTGGAAAGGTTGCAAGTTCTTAGACACACTGAGCGCATCGCCATTTGAAGAATCTGCAGGGATGCTGTTTGTAGTATTTATTACATTTTAATTTCTTTGCAATAAAAGCCAACAACTGACCAGCACACAGTGTCCTAGTATAGTATGCATTTCATTTCTCAATGAATCACCAATTTAAGTTAAATGTAAGAGCTTTAAAACAAACTTATCTTGGGTTTTTATCATAAAAAGTTAATTACTTACCCAATGATATGCTGATCAATGAAATTTAAATAGCCTTTAAAATGCAAGAAAATAGCACAAAAAAAAAACAATGCACACTTGGTGAAACCATGCAGCAAAACAAATTGCATGCTCTCAATCCACTAGAGTGAGTGGCTTTAGTAGCACTAATCCACACTCTGGCAGATAAAAGGTACAATACAAATAACACCAGAGAACTCACAAATAGTGCTCTATAGAGTGAGGTAGTGTTTTCACAAAAGACTAGTCCCGATGCTCTCCTCTCTTTTAAGTATCCACACCCAAAGTTTCCCTCGTAGATACTCTTAGGAAGATGGAAATGGAAGGAGAAAGCAGAGTGATGGGATTGTGGCAGAATGAATGCATAAGCAGCTTTACTACACAAGAAAGTTAAAGAAAACAGTCAAAGGATTCCAGAGAAAACAGCAGATAACAAAAGTCTTTGTCATTATAAACAGTTTCATCTGTTAAACAACTTTCTGTAGCACAGCAAGGTGAGAATTTTTTTTGCTTTTAATTTTTATTAATTATTGAAATATATTAAACACCACTTTCCTGGTTTGCTCTTGATAGTTCAGATTTATATGGCAGATCCAACTAAGGAAGTTTAGAGACCTGTCTTCTAAACCATTTCTATTTCATATAAAACATATTTCTGATAAATCATCCTAGTGTTCACAAGCTCACAACTACAATGCATCTCTGCAAAAGAATGCCTATGATAGGATTATCCACTGTAACTCAAACAAAATAAGGCTGATGCCAAATCTAAAATGTACCAGTGATCAGCAGTAACTTCAAAAAATCCTTTTTGAGTGTAATAAATAGTTCTTATTCATCCAGAAAATATTTCAGCTTTAACATAAAAGTTGTGGACAAGTCTTCAAAACTATTAATAAAGAGAATAATTTTAAGTGAGACTTCATTGTATTTTAATTTTTTGTTCCCCATAAATACAAGCAATCCAAAAGAGTGATTAATTTTACTATTACACTACAGCAACCCTATCAATGAATATGAACACATCATGAGAAGCTAGCAGACTTTCATGTTTAGTCTTGTAACTGCTGTTCCATATCACAATCAAATGGACATAAAAAAGCTGTAGTCACTATAATTTGCTGCAGTTTGTCTAGGAACTCCCTGATAGGATCTAATTATTGTTGATACAGAATCTATAGAAATCTTTTCAGTCCTGCCACAAGAAGCCGTCCTCCCATGATATTTCCCCCCCCAACTGTAAAGCCCTTTTGTATTTGTTTCTGGACAATCTGAATTTAACACAGTATTGTATTTATTATTGTTGTAAACTTGTAAATGGAATTTTCAAGTGTTCAATGCTACTTTCTACCATATTCATTATAGCACATTACTGGACAGAAAATGACTTGCAATGAAATACTGAGTTATTTGTAGCAACTACTTTTATGGGATGGCAGAGCAAGAAAAAGAAAGGGATAAACAGGTCCCATGCTATGACCATCCTTATTCCCAACCCCACCCATGCAATCCTATACTGTAAACAGAACATCAGACACAGCAATAAGTAATTTGGGATCCTGTACCTAACTAGTCAGCTTTGTGCAAGAAACTTCCCCTTTTCGTGTCCTAGAGTTTAGAGATCTATTCATCAGAAGTACTGATTAAGACATTGAAATGAAAATACTGTCCCCCAAAGTAGGTAAAACTCAAGGCTTGCAGCCTAACCTTTCTGAGGGAGGGTGACAACATTACAGAATATTTAAAATAGAAAGGGAAAAAAAATAAAACTTATGATAAAGCCTCTAAGTATTTCCTAGAGTAGCTATTCTAAAATACAGAAGCAGGCTTCTAGGGAAAAATTAAAAGACTGTGGATGAGAGAACTATGAATTATTCATTTTTAATTAAGAGGCTTCAGCATATTTTAACAAAAATATTAAACTTTTAAGAGTTTCATTTAAGTAAAATCCAGTAGTTTAACAAAAAAATACAGGTGTGGGTTCAATTTAATGTAGTGCACAAAAGAGAAGGCAGACAGACATTTTTCTGTGTGTTGCAATATTCTGAAAACTAATGTTAAGCATGCTATAATTCTATTCTATTTCTGTTTACTCTGTACTAGAGTAATTTTACTCTCTCTGCTAATTTACGGAGTTCCCCCAAATTCCATACAGTGAGGTTAAAAAGATAATGAAGGACTATTTCAAATTAGCTACATCTCTTTAGCTTTTGAAATAACCTATAATACTGCTTCCAAACACTGCTCTGTATACTCTGGAACAGACTAGTTACTACATGAAATCACTAGTCAGTGATGTAAACTGTTTAGGCTACTGTGATTTCATTTGTTACCATTTTGATGTAGCATTTTAACTGAGACTTAAGGTGAGGGGACAAATTTGCAGAATGCATCCAAAAATAAATAAATAAATCTGAGGCTTGAAAACTTAAATCTTTGATTAGTATTTTAGTCATCACTTCCACAAATTCTCACCTAATAGCAATGTTGAAAAACAGGAAAATTCAGTGCTTCACATATCTCTTTATGGTAGGATTTACTTTACTGCTGCTATAATTTCCAGCCATGAACAGAACGTTACTAACGTGATATAAACTACAATACAATCTGTGCTCGCCACAGACAAACTACTTCACACTCCTGTAGTATAATCCATATAATGACAGAAACATGTTTTATTGGTGTTTTACACAAGCAAATAAACATTACTCCAAATGCCAACCTGACAGAAATCTCACACAAATATTCTGCCACTGTAACATCAACCGCACAGCATAAATGTCATGTTGAGGACTTCATTTCCTTCAAATCTACCACAGGTATCCTAAACCAAAGCAAGCAAGTTTACCTGAATTCAAGGAAGTAGGCCTTTTCCCAGTTAGTTCTTACAATTCCCCATGCTGATCTCACACTATTTATGGAAAACACTGCATAATAAAAACATGCAGCCTTTCAAGTCCAGGAAAGGAGCATTCTTTAAAGAAAAAATCACACTGATTAAAGAGTAATGTTTTATTAAATATATAAATATATTACTATACTATTAGAAATATGGACCTTACATTACACGTTTTGAAAAAAGAGAAAGTATAGAACACATGACTTAATGTGTGTTAGTGAAGCAGTGTGCCATACTACCAAGCAAGACATGCTGGAAGTAAGCAAGAGATACCCACAAGAAAAGGGTATCCGTGAGAATATAACTTACGGGCAGGTTTCTTGCTGAGTCCAAATAGAGAATAAGCAATGCAGAAGAAAGCCCATCATTGGCTTGGTCTTTATCAGCTCTAATGCTAGTTAGCACCTAAACCAAAAACATACTGTGAGCCTTTCTGCAAATTAAATAATATGATATCATTTCTGTCCCATTCCCAAAAAGTATTTTAAAAACATATCCCCAAACCCAAACATTCACAAATACACACTATAAAATATAAGCAGTAGCTTTTTAAGGCTCCATATAGATGTAGGTATTTCCATGAACTCCACTCCATTTTCTAAGCATTTTTTTAGATTGGATAGATTATATATCACGGCCAGTTTTATCTCCAAGTCTAATGAAATCTTAGCTGATGTTCTCAAACCGTAACATTAAGAGAAAAGAAAAAGAAGGAAAAAGCATTTTAAAATCTCATAGCACAGAAGTAAATTGTCAGGTATGACTCATTTGAGATTTCTAAAGACAGCTCGGAATAAAGTTACAGACTTATCCAAATTCACTACAACTAGAGAATTAAATCACTTACATATTTAACACGTGCACACACAAAAGAAAAAAAGGAAAAGGGAAAGGGAAAAAAAAAGATTAGGATAAAAGTAATGTGTTCCTTCAATACCTTGTCTAGGTTTTCTGCTGTTGGCATCAATGTGAGCCATTCCAGTTTTAAATGCAATTTTCCTTTGGACACTTCATCCAAAGTAAACCACTGAAAGTTAAGCAAAGTAACATGAAATAATCTGACATCAAAGAAATACATAATTGCAATTGGCTCTTCAGGAAATTTAGGAAATGCTAAAATATACTGGGAACCTACTAGAGCTGAAATTTGCGTGACCTGAAAAGATCTAATTTATTGTTTAAAATGTCCTGTGTCGCACTAAATTTTATGACAATGTGTAACTATTCAGCTCTGTAATACAAAACCAGTCATGCAGACCTCTATGTTATCCTGTAAAAGCATTTTTAAAATAAAGAGAATTCTTTGAGTTCTTTAAAGTTGTTCTACAAATACAAACCCTGCATAACATCACTAATAAAATTGGTCTTACACATAGGATAAAGCTTCAACTTTCCTCTAAATTAGTTTAATTAGTCTAAAAGTAGTTAATCCAGGCAATTAACAATTCTCGCAAATGAAAAAGCCCTCACCGAACACACAAGTAACTGTTTTTTGCATTCACATACTAGTAATCTCAAAACCCAAAGATGGAAGAAGAATGACATCATTCACCAGTTCCGCTCAAGCCACTGCATTGTTCATCAAGGAATTTATTTCTCTACCACTACAGTTATTCAGGCACATACAGGAACTATCTCCCGGGAAAAAAAGTACAAGAACAACTAAACGTACAACATATGATTTGTATTTTGTTATGTTTTTTTTTATTTTTTTAAAATCAGAACTTACCCAACACTTACCTCATCTAGAAGTCGTTCCTTTTCGACTTCAATTAAATCTATCATCAAACTAGGAAAAAAGAAAAAAAAAAAAGAACAACAACAACAAAAGTGTTTTAGACAAGAAGCAAAAAGTCTAATACAGAGCTCAAACCCCACCCTGTGCTTGCTGAGTATCCAGGCTTCCACTGACAGCAAAAGAGCAGAACAATACTATTCTTTTAGCCCCTAAGAGAGAAAGAAGTAGGGAATGAAATGGCTGAGCCAGGATGGAATGCAGGATGACAGAAAATATGCCTATACTACAGCCCATTTTGTAGCTAGGGGGGCAACTGGCAAAATATGGCTCACATACATATGACCAAGCTCTCAAAACAGTGACCACATCCAATCTACCCACTGGATTTAGCCCCTGGACAAATGTTATGACCAAATTCATGCTTTAGAATTGTCTGAGAGCACTAGTTTGCACAAGCCAAAAGTGTACCAGGGAATCTGCTAAAAATTAAATAGTGCAGACAAATGCATGCTAGTGCATGAACATTTGTTTGGCTTTTTATTTTACTAGTACTGATATACACATTATGATCAAGTTGCCACTTTTCCCCCCCACCGCTTCAGTGTAAGATTAGGGAAGTGCAAAGAAAAGAAGCCTTTGTACTACCTACTTCTTTATTTAAATGAGAAGAGAAGTAGGTACTGTTGCTCCTGTTAAGAGAGAAGGAGCTGGAAAGATAAGGGAGTTCTACTCTGTATGGAAAGCAACAATGGGAAGCTCCAAAACTCTGCAAGAAATAAAGGTGACAAATTACTGGTGAAAGAAGCTGACTAAAACCCTGAAATGTTTATGGGTAAATACTAAAGGTAGGCCTATGGAATCTAAGAGTGAGTAATGTTTGCGAAAGCATTATAGCAATATTTTTTCTTTAAACAAATTGCTAAGATTGGCTGTTAGAGGAAAAATAAACTGAGCTAGCCATTTAAAACTACTCTAATGAAGAAGATACACAGTTATAAAGATATATTAACTTCACCTGAAGAAACAATTAGGATTTAAAGCTAGCTTAAGAATATTAAAGCAGGTAGAAAACAATTCATAAATAAATAAATAAAACACCCTTTTCTGAGTATCCACAACACTTACCTTTTTTTTTAAATAAGTATGCAAACATACATATGTGTATATATACACACTAACACAACTTTTTAATATATATTTATTTCCATGCTGGTAGAGTCCAAAGAATTAGGAAACTACGTAATACCACAATTTGGAAAGATAAGTAATTTATAAATGTAGTAACATAGCAGAAATACAACTGCAATGAAATATAAAATGGAAAAAAGAAAAGTTACATCAAAATATTTAATCTCTTTTCAATATCTACACACATATTCTCCATTACATTTACCTTCCAAGGAAGTCATCTTTATCTGGATCTTCATCAAAGAGCTCAATCTCTAGCTCCTGTCCTGGATGTTCATATACTAAGGCCTGGAAGTACAGTAAGACAGCTCTGTCAATGGTAAAACTAGCTGGCTTTGTCAAATGGCACAGTAACAATAAAACACTGAAACAGCAGTGTCTTTGTGTATTAACACATGTCAAAAAGCAAATGCTTTAAAAATACGTGATTTTATGAGTTGAGCAAGCATAAGAGCTTTTCAGATGTGATCTGTTAATCTTTGTATTAAGACACTAGACTACTTTTCAGAATTACTGATGCTAAGTCTAGACAACAAATATATATACATCAATGGAGAATTTCTGTTTTGTTACAGAACTTTGGGCTTTTAGAGGGAAACATCAAAAAGTTCCTCAAGAAAATCTCCAGAGTGTTTTCTTTAGTAGAAGAAATTTTAGAAGACACCTTTACAAAATGCAAAACAAGACATTTTTGTTGATTATACCTCATAAACTTCATTCCATTTTGGATTGAGATTTTCTTTGATGACCTTGCTTTGGAAAATCTGGTTGCCCACACGGATGATTCCATAAGGATCTGACTTTCCTTTGACAATCCCTTTTAGATAAGTATCTTTACCCTCCAGGTCCTGAGCTTCAATAAAGTGTATCCTCAGAACACCCTGTGAAAGGAAAAGATGAGTTTATGTAGTAATCTGAAAGTCTCCATGTCATCACAGTTCATGCAACATATGTTATATAATTTCCACTACAGTTTCCTTAACATGAAACTTGTTTTGGACACATTGTGGATGAAGAGATATCACAGCGGACCTAAGACTCAGACAGAAAAAAAAGAAATTGTCATCAGAAATCAGAAACATGCCAGTTATATCAAGAAATACCATGCCACTGGAACGGAGTAGCAGTAAGTAGTAACAACTTTGAAGTGAAGTGCACTTCACTTTGCAGTAATAATATTAAAATTAAGTAGCATATGTTTTAATCTATACAGTTGAACTATGCTTTACAGGCAATATGTGAAATATTATAGCAAAGCAAACAAAAAAAACCTTCTCGGTGTTATTATCAAACTATTATCAAATTATTTATAAATGGGGTCATTTAATTTTAAAGTGATTAGATTCATCATAACCTGTACTATTGCAATAACTATATTTAGAAATTCATACAGATGTACATACCTTAGACAATTACAACAACAACAAAAAAATGTTAAATGCCAAATTATTACTATTAACAGAAACATACTTACCTTTGGTATAGGAAACCGTAACTGAGCAATCTGCACTTCACTGACAAGGGGAACGGTAATTCTATTTGGTAGGACCAGGTAGTTGGATATTATATCCAATATTATTGTATCTGATAAGCCACTGTTAGAGAAAACAATCCTCAGTTACTTCAGGGGAATTAAACATGCTATGTCCCACTAATATACTGAGGCAGCTCAAGTGTGAAATTTTATAGACAATCATACTTGAAATCCTTCTTTTTTTTTTTTAAAAAAAAACAACAACAACAACAACAAAAAATACACTGAAATAAGTTTAAATATGAATGCAATTTTTCCAGTCACATCTAGAAGCTAAATAAGAGTATTTTTTGTCACTTTTAGAATAAGATAAACAAGTCCTGAGGGAAAACAACGCAGAACAGAAAACAAATCTCTATATCCTCTTAGTATAGCAGCTGTTAACAGCTACCTTTTATCTCTTTTGCTGCTTAACAACCTAAATGGATAAGCATTTGCCCTTTTTGTGGGGGGTAGAAGCCAAATCTGTTCTTTAAAAACTTTTTTTTTTTTTAATAAAGGATTCTTGCCAAAATGTCCACCAGGTGGAAGCAGCTGATATGTGAATAACAAAAGCCAAGGACAGGACTATAAAGTTCTCCCAAGTTCCCATCCCCCCTTTCAAAGCCACCCAGGGTAAAGGGCTATTGCATAAGTCTTCTTGCCTGCATTGCATATGACCAAGCAGATGTTAACTGTTAATCTACTTTTGTATTTCAATAATGATTTAACTGTCCCTCAAAGTTTGGCTAACCACTGTTGTATTGTTATGAAGCAAGTTGTCCTCTTGAGCTAGAAGGACTGTCATTTAAACAGAAACACAAAGAAAGCATGCTCTGTGGATGGGTAAAGTATAGCCTAGGGAAGCAAAACAGGTTTTGTGCTGGTAAAAAGGGAGTGGCAATACAATCACAGTGGTAATGAATCATTAAATAACCCAACCTCCCAACACAGAAAAGATTTCCTAAGCTAAGAGTTCACCCAGTTTGGGTCTGAACTGACAACAAATCAGTACGTTGTCAGACAAACCCACTGGTTAGCTGCACTACCTCCACTGGCAAAAAAGGCAGAATAGGAGTGGAACAATTCACTGAAGACAAGGATCCAGGGAGAGGTTAGCAGTATCTACAAAGGCTCAGAGAGAAAATGATACAAATACTTGAGGTATTCTGAACTGCAGGTGCACTCTTACTAAAACTGGTGGAGCTGCTCCAAGGAGAAATGATTTCTCCACCTAAGTACACTTTCTTCAAGATTCCCCTTTTACAGTCCTTATTTGATTACTTGAGTTTGATTACTGCATGCATTTTTTCAGATTAAGCATGTGTGTGTAAGTAATCACACCTTGTGAAGTTTATCTAACACTGAATCTGCAGTTGGGAGCAGTTCTGACTCAAGCAGCTAGCATATTTATACAGTATATATATTATTATATTATAAATAATATACGTTATGCTTTCATTTGGGGAAAAAAATTACCAGTGAGCAATAAACATATTATGGTAGACATGAGTAACAGAAGTAACACATTAAATACAATTTGGCCCATTTCAAATTCTCCCTCATCTTTCATGCCAGACTTGCAACCTGTACAGCCTGCACCCCCTTGGCGGCCACCAAGCAGCATTTGCTTCACCACAAATGCACCCATTAGGACAGGCTAGGACAACTAAGAATTATAGCCTGTCAAGCTGCACTTTTCCCTTAACTCATACACAGCAACCCAGTTTATACGGAGAAAACATGCAAGGGAACTGTCTGCATGAAATCTCTCTCACTAAAATATTTCACTGAGACTTCTGTATCAGTGAAACACTTCAAACTCCAAAGTGAAAATTTATCTGTTCTGGGTGGTTGGTCGCCAGCTAAACACAGGAGTTGAGACGCGCTAGGTAGGATTTCTACAAAAAGATGAAAACTAGATTCTTGAGCAATTTTAGCCAGTAATGAGAGGTTTCAGCGTTCAAATAAAACATAGCAAAGTAAATGCATAATGTTGTGACAACAACTGGAGCCTGTGATTACAGACTGAACTGTAATGGGTGGAGTATTACCAGTTAACCTCAAATACTTACCATCTGAGCTTTGAGTGCTAAACTGTAACAGAACTAGATTTGCTATGGTTATTACTCCAAGAAAAGAATGGTACAGCCAGAAGGGAAGAAAACTTGCTATTGAACTCAAAATGTAACATTACTGCTGACCGTGGAAAAAAACAATGCTACTGATGCAACTGCCAGAACCAACGTCTTTTGGACGAGATAGCATCTCATTTGGCCAACTCCTATAATGAGGGAAAACAGACAGTCCCTCTACATCCAATTAATTGGCTATAACAGTACTACTACATTTATTTGCTTACAAATCTTTAGGTTGTATAAAAAGCTGGATTTTTTTTTTTTTGGGAGGGGG
>VXAA01004441.1:142628-166091 GCA_013399115.1 Anseranas semipalmata | reverse complement strand
CCTTTTGAAGCCAGCTGGAACTGGCTCGGGGCAGCTCCTGGGCTCTTCTCACTGAAGCCACCGCTGCAGACCCCTACTACCAAAACCTTGCCATGGAAGCTCGGCACAGCCTGGAGAAGAGAAGGTTCCAGGGTGACATTATAGCAGCCTTCCAATACTTCAGGGGCTACAGGAAAGCAGAAGAGGGACTCTTTGTCAGAGAGTGTAGTGATAGGACAAGGAGTAATGGTTTTAAACTAAAAGAGGGTAGATTTAGATTAGATATTAGGAAGAAATTCTTCACTGTGAGGGTGGTGAGGCACTGGAACAGGTTTCCCAGAGAAGCTGTGGATGCCCCATCCCTGGAAATGTTCGAGGCCAGGTTGGATGGGCTTTGGGCAACCTGGTCTAGTGGACGGTGTCCCTGCCCATGGCAGGGGGGGTGGAACTACATGATCTTTAAGGTCTCTTCCAACCCAAACTATCCTATGATTCTATGAACAAGAATTTGCGAAGTATAATAAGGATCCCATTTGAGACCAGAAAAATAACAGATCTACAAGACATGACCGAGAGAAAGAATGAAGAATTTGGATTAAGAAGGCTGAAGGAGGACCTGATAACAGTTTGCAAACACAAAGGAGGCTGTTTTCAATGACAAAAAGACATATCCATTCTACCATTGATGCAGTACAGAAAAGTATCAATAGGACTAGGTATCAAAGTGAGAAAAATCCTCAAAAAATAATTAATAGGGATAATTCATTGCTAGATCATATACACTTCACTGAAATTCTTTACAGAATATTAGACATAGTAGTGCTGTAAAGGTACTTGTTCTGTTTCAGTGCTGTTGGCATTAATGACTGAATTCTAATATCCTTTTCAGTCCTATAATCTTCTCATTCTAGATAAGAAAACTAATAGAACCAACTTTCCTTCTTTTCTTTCTCACTAAAAGCTTTATATTAATTGCGTAGAAGTTAATTAAATATCTGCAACAAAGCCAAACCCACTTAACTACCACCATGCTTCGAAATCAAACTAACCCAACAGAACTATGAATGAGTGCACGAAAAAAATGTTAAAAAAGATTTTCAGATTCCTCAGCTGAGAAAGTAATTGTGATGGTTCAGTTAAATGCTGAAACAAAACAGACTTCTGCAAGAACCTACGATGCATCTTTCTACAAACTAGCAAGAAGAATCACCCTACATTCATTTTCTACTTAAAGACTAGTACATACCATTCTTTATAAAGGATCTATTAATAGTTTATGAATACTTAGATAACACATAATACATTTACTTACATAAGGAGCACTGTTACTTAATGTACTTTTGTAATGGTGGCCAAATATTTCAACAATGTTATCTATGAAGCACTTAGCCTACCTGTAACAGATAATTAGGGAGAAAAAGATTTACTCATAATCATTATCCTTTCTTCAATGGAAAAGTATTAAGATTTAATACCTGAATATTCCAAAGCAAAAGACAAGACATATCATGGGATGTACTGCAAGAACCTACGTGAGCCAGCAATGTGCCCTTGCTGCAATGAAGGCTAATGGTATCCTGGGCCACATTAGACAACGTATTGCCAGCGGTTCAAGGGAGGTGACTCCTCCTCTCTATTCAGCACTGGTGAGGCCACAACTGGAGTACTGTGCCCAGTTCTGGGCTCCCCAGTACAAGAGAGACATGGACATGCTGGAAAGAATCCAACAAGGGGCCATGAAGATGATTAAGGGGCTGGAGCTTTTCTCTTAGATGAGGAAAAGCTGAGAGAGTTGGGACTGTTCAGCTTAGAGAAGAGGAGGCTTATCAATGTCTATAAACACCTGAAGGGAGGGTGCAGACAGGCCAGAGCCAGGCTCTTACCAGTGGTGCCCAGTGACAGGACAAGAAGCAATAGGCACAAACTGGAATACAAGAAGTTCCATCTAAACATCAGGAAGCACTTTTTTTTTTTTTTACCAGCTGACAAGAGCACTGGCACAGGTTGCCCAGAGAGGTTGTGGAGTCTCCATCCTCGGCAGCTTCAAAAGCTGTCTGGACATGAACGTGGGCAACTGGCTCTAGGTGGCCCTGCTTGAGCAGGGGGGTTGGACAGGAGGACATCCAGAGGTCCCTTCCAACTTCAACCATTCTGTGATTCTGTGAACCTACTATAAGAGAAAACATGCAGCTGGTAACATCCGGGCAACAAGATTAGTGCCTTCCAAACCATGCCATTGGGAAGGGTGAATAAACCTACAGGCTTCAATAGATGCTTACTATTTAGCACTTGCCCTACTGATAGCTATTCAGAAAGTTCCTGCAAAATTGTTTTATCCTCCTTTTACCATATTACACTCCTACATCTCTATACAGTCAGGAGAGAGACAGAAATAGGACTTCTCTAATATAGGCATCTAACTTAATCTCGAGGGAATGACCCAAAGAAGCTTTCACTCTACCTCCACCAACTAAAATGAGTTTAATGGAGATCTGACTTTTTTCAACATTTAGAAAACAAGGCACTTAGAACTAAATAATTGCAAGTTTACCCAGATCATTACAGTTTATCTATTTGCTTCCTTTAAATGTAGCTTTTCTAAACCCTTCAGGATATTCAAGTTTCCCAGAGTGTGAAAGAATGAATGTCAAATCAATTTTTCGTTCTGTCATCACAGAATCAGACAGAAGGGAACAGCTCTCAAAATGAGAGCTAAATTTCATTATTAAGTTCTCTTCAATTCATTTTCTTACTTCACATAATTTTATATTGTGTGGGTTAAAATGCAGTAAACAAGAAATTTCTGCCAGCTGTATTTATTTAATTATAGGGTAAGAGAAACAAAATAGACCTTTCTGTCCTCCCTTTTTCTCTTCCCAATTATAAAGTACTTCCTTTACCCATCCATTTCCTGTAGTGATTTTTGCCCAGGAACTATACTCATTATCTCAACAGATACAAAAATTATGAAACTGAGACACCACTAAAAATAAAATAAAATCAACATTTTTATTGTTCTGCCTCAACCCCCCAAAAATACTTTTCCAAAGTATCCACAGTAAAGGAGCAGTAGAATAGGGAACTGAAACGTAAAGTTTTAGACACTGCTTAACTACGAGTAACATTTTTCCTATAAAATTAGTTTTGTGGCTTTAGAAATAACAGGAGCTTTCTAGTAAGATAATACTGCAGAATTGATGCTTCTGTGAAAGCATAGGTCCATTTGTAAGATATTTCTAAAGCCATATTTTTCAAGTTTTCAAAATATCAAAAAGATATTGTGCTAAAAAGTAAATCAAAAGAAAAAAACTTTTAAATGCACTACTTGCCAGCATCACTTATTTTTTAGCCTTTACATTACTAGAGAAATACACCACCAGAGAAATTGAAACTGAAAAATTTTATTTGCCTGGTGGTAATTACATTTCATAATTAAGTTATTTTGTCTTTATAACTAGTATGTTCCAAAGACATCCTCTCACTGAGTCATTTATTTACTTGTTTCTGTGTACGGAAATTATCTTGCAGGACAAAACAAAACATAATATCAGATATTATCTAATATAAATCTGAACTTCCAAGTTCATGCTTCCAGATGCACAATAGGTAAATGAAATAACATTATGAGGAAAGATATTGTCTGAACATAATAGAAACTGTAGTGACCAAATTGCACGAGCAGGTGGAAATAGGCAGCTTTCCAAAAATAAGCTCTGTGATAAAACAATTAATTTTTGTACACTAGAAATTTTAATGACAAGTGTCCTTGCTAATAGGTTGAAATACCTCTAAAATCCTAACTTTTATAAACACGGAGTAAACAGTTATGGTCTATTTACTCATCTCCATGATATAAGCAATTAATGTTAGATGGCTACTTCTTAATTATTTATATTTAAACATCACATTATGTCACACTTAGAAAACTTTTGTAGTGCAGCAAGACTCTGGAAGAAGTAATTTTATACTGTTTTAAGACAAAGAATCTGGTTTGTTACATGGTTTATTCCTATTTTTTTCATTATTCATTATATATATATATTATTCATTTTCATTATATGTAGGTAGAAGGAAAATACACACCATAAATATCTGAAAGAAGTGGTATCCTATTCCAAGGTGTTCATATCTGTATCACACATTTAACAGTTTTGCATACTGATGTTTTCAAAATAAATAGAAAACGAGAAAACATTTGCATTTCCTTTTGACTTTTTCATGCTTAGTTTGGCATTTGCATACAGCAGTTAACAAGGCAAAGCCCCTCACTGTTGCCTAAGAGGCTTAACTGAATTAAATGAATTGAGCAATATAATGCATGCTGAAATTCAACATTGAGAAACATCTCCTACACTAGACTGAAACATGTATAATAGTGCTTTCTCTATTAACAGCCACTACTGAAAACAAAATAAAGAACCTAAGAGATATCACTGAGAATGGGAAGATTTTCAATTAATATGACCAGAAAGCATTCTACAAGGTTGCAACATAGCATATAAAACACATACCGTTCCTATGGTACGAACTCATTATCAATACTTTGATTATTACACACCTCTTCTCAAAAACAACGCTACCAATTCTATGTCATCAGCCCTTAGCTCCCATTAAACCATGAAGCATGTAAAAAATAATCATGCAACAAAACTGAAAAAGCATTGCTAATAATAGTGGCTGTTTAGAGAAGAAATGCAATAAGTATCAATCAGAAACTTCTATTCATCCTTTTATTGTATAAGAATAATTACAAAAAAAAATTAAAAAATGTCAATTTCCAAAATGTTACTCTTTTTCCATTCGAAGCTGGAGCTAAGGAAGTCAAAAACATTACTAAGGTTAAGCACTTTACAGGATTAATAGAAAAGCTTTGCAAATAAATCTTAAGCCATGAAATGTTTTGGAAGGGATATAAGCCTGCAAACTCCTGGCATAAATCAAGCTTTAACTATTTGGGCTTTGAAGTTAAATTCCCCTTGCGGACAAGACTTGCTACATTTGCCCAGTACTGTGCTTCCCTTCCAGTTCTACCTGAAGAGACCAGCAGTAACTGGAAACACACCTGACATCACTGTAGTAAGACAAACTCTCTGATCTTAATCTACAGCTATGAGTGACAGATGCTTTTTTTTTTCGCCTCATGTTAATTCCTCTCAAAAATGTTGTTTACACTTTTGGCTTCCAAACATAATCAGTCTCTAGCATAAGATACACATTCTGTAAAGTAGGATAAGAAGAGTTGTCCAAAAAGAAACATCAAGTTCAGGCAAAAAGAGCTTCTATCTGCAGTACTACACAGATTAGCATTGACAACAGAAATGCCCTGTAAAGAAAGAAGAAAGTAGTGAAGTTTACTGCACTGCTTGATAGGCACGATGAAGCCCTTCCAGTCACAGCCAAATAACAAGGCTTTCATTCTACATTTTGAACAGTATCATACCATAACTTGCAGGAGAGGAGGAAGAACCCCTAAAATTTGTGGTTCTGATAGTAAGCTAAAGCACCATCGCTAACCTAAAGTACCCTATGGAGAAAAAGGGAGCAAGGAAAAGACTGCCAGTTAATGAATCATTTTATGAAGTACTGAATACAGAAAAAGCTATACTTAAAAAAACAAGCAAGCAAACAAAAAAACTTTTGGCCTGTAAGTGTCCAAAATGGCTGAGCAATATCATTTCCTTCTCTGTCAACACTTCAAGCAATGCATAATTCTCTTAGTTTAGCTAAATTCAAGGAATGCCAGCTGCTTCGCTGCAGTAGAACTAGCAGGGCACTGGAAAGACTGCGTTCAGAATTTGTCACCGAGTGAAACTCTGCCAGGAGCCAGAAACAGCGTGGTGTCTTTCCACAGCTCACTGCAACTGCGAGAGGTGAGATGCGCTGCAAACAAACAGGGACTGTTACCAAACAGCAAACTGGCCTGGGGCAGGATTTCAGACACCCGCTACAGTTTCCAATTAATGACCCCATTTGTCATGTTACTCAAACTTCTTTCAATTCTTCCTCAGCTCACAGCAGTGGAAAAAAAATGTTTCCTCCCTGAAAACCAAGAAATTTGCGTCTTGTCTAGGCTCTGCACTGAAGACCAACGCAACACATCTGACAGGGCACTCATACCAACTCAATATTAGAGCTGGGATCTGTTTTCAAAGTATCCTACCTATTTTGTGTTTTAAGAAAACCTAGTGATTAAAACTGTTTTGGGGGTACCTTAAAACCCTGGATGACTTAAGATTTCATCGATGGGTTACATAATTTTGGAATTTATTAATTAAACATTCAACTGAGATTGGACATCAAGTATAATCATGTTATATATCACATTATACAGTAGAAATCTCATCATAGGCTATGAGTTCCAAATATTTACTGAATTTTCCTTTGTCTTTCTTCCCTACATCTTCTGTTTGCTGGATGTGAGACTTTAAAGCATGCTTGGTGTGGGGGCAGAGAGCCCTCAAAACCACAAGTTTTGGAATTCACCTACATAACACAGCGGCAGAAGGACTATGAAAAGTGGAAAGCTTCCAAAGCCTATTCCAGAGAGAGCTTTCAGAAAACAGAAATGGAAAATTCCCAGATATTCTCTACATGTGAGAGATGGAGTGACTTGGTTACATGTAATGCTTATTAATCATCTGGAAAAGTGACAGTAAAAAGAAATGGAAAAACAAAACAAAAGAATTTGCTACTTTTGCTATTTCAAGAGACTGTGAAGGAGTTCAAGAGCATCTAATGTGCAAGGCGCATATCCTTAGTGCTGATAAAGCAAAACAATGCAAATGAATAAACAGGTATTATTCAAATTCACTGTTGGAAAAATAGCCATGCAGATGTCACAGCAATCACATAAAGCTCTACATCAATCTGTTAATATATTAACAAGTTTGATAAATCCCTAAATTAGTTGTATGCAACACAGAACAAGTCCCAGGATGTGCAAGTAGTAGACAAGAATAGTTCTGATGTTCATAGATGTTTAAACAAACGATAATAGAGCAATCTTCCTAAAACCAAGTGAAGATCAACAGTCTGAGAAGTTGGGATTTTAGCTAAGATTAAAAATGAGGAATACTAATTAAACAGATGGATTTTGTTAAAATGCTTTTGTTAAAATGCAACTTTTGTTAAAAAAGCTTTTGTTAAAATGCAACGAAATAGAGTATTTAAAGATGTGACTTAACACTTCCATTTATTATTAAGTGCAAAGAAAAAGCAAGTCCAGCAAGAAGTGATCCTTTAAAACATTCTGCTACAACACACCATTGAAGAAAAAGACAAGTAAAACATTTTACAAAGTTAATCATGTAACTGAGCTTTTATCTTCTGTACACAGACAAGTACAGCTTAGTTTATTTTTTTCTATTCTGTTCAGTCATGAAATTACATGTTTTCAAAACCCTAGATGCCTTTACAAATTGAAACGAATGTACTGGAATACAGAATATACAGTGCCATTACAATAGTTCATCGCAGCACAAAAGGCAGCCTCTAAACACTGCCAATGCTGTGGCTTTATTGGCTGCAAAAAGCACTACTAATTTCCCAGAAGAGAAGCCATAAAGTATTTTAAAATGCTGATGGACAGCTTCCTGCTAATCAAGTTATGGAAGTGTAAGATTTCCACAGGACAAATTGATACAGCTCCAGTGGTAAGTTGTATTTCTTCTCAGAAATTTATTATAAGGGGACTAACATGCCCTCTTCCATTATTCGTGAACGGTCATGGAGGAATAAAGTGAAATTTGTCTGTGTTAACAGAACACAGCCCACTACCACTACATCACAAAACTGCTAATATTATTGTAATAATTTCATAAATAACATTCTCCAGTGTATTTCCCCAGCAAACAGTAAACACATAACAAACTCAGCCTCTCAAGCATGGCTAGACCATACAATATCACAAAGTGGAAGTTACACTCCTTTTCATCATTGTTCTAGGCAACAGATGTGTATCTTTACACAGGAACTGTGTTTACCAGTAGTAGGGTTTTCAGTTGTAACTGTCTAAAGATTTAAGCAAGACAATAGCTACGCAGATAAGATGTATAGCTGTGGGGGGAAGACAGCAGATAAGTTTGAATGAAAGTGACCAAAAGAAGGTTCACGGGTGGCCCTACAAGAATCCTATGTGCCTTGCTATTCTTAGTGTCATCTACTTGAAGTTACAGTTCAAGCTAATTCTCTCTACTTTTACTGTTTTCTATCCGTCCACCAGTCCTGCATTTCTGTTCATGCCCTCACACTAGTATGGACACACTGACTCCTTAGTGAGCCAGCTCAAGATGCTAACATAGACAAAACAGGAAACTAGCCACTCTTCCTTGCTGTGTTTAATATTCTGTGTGCTTACGCCCCTGAACCAGCTTCCTTCAGTATCAGAAGTTTCAACACTGGTATAAGGAAGACATTAACACTGAAAGGAAGGAGGGCATAGGGAGAGGAGAGTAAGGTATTGTGGAAGCAGCAACTGTGATTTATTTAAAACAGTCCTGAAACCATCCCACAGCCTATCAAATTATATATATATAAAAAAAAAAGGTTATAGCAAATTATAAGTATTCAGTGTAACAGGGCAAATTATTTTCACTTTATAATCAAGAGCAACATGAGTAATTTTAAACAAATATTATTATAGCAATATCTACATTCCAGAATTTATCCAGGTGTTCCACAAAGCCCTTTAAAAGAGGTTGAAAAGCAAAGATCCCCTTAGTCTTATACATTCTGAAGGCTTTTTGATCAACTGAGAGCAAACCAAACAACATTCTTCTGCATTCCACATAACCCCTTCAGGTTTTTTTCAGGCATTTCACTAGGGCATAATTCTTGATGCAAGGATTCCTTTAGAGTCTAACTTTCATCAATACTGATAATTTTGAAACTCACATCTAACACTGCATTTTCCAAAGACAGCCAATAATAAATGAAAGAAAAACAATATTAAACTAAGCACAACTATAGGACAGAACCATTCTGTAAAGTGGGTAGAGGGTAGAGCACTGCTCAAGTTAGCAAGTGGATGGCAAAGTGTGAATATAAAAATAAGATCTTTAGAAGAGTTGCTCACTTTTCCTTGAAGGTATCCTACTTTCCATCCCTTGTTTATTTAGAACAACAATGTTGCGTGTTTTGTTCTGTTGTGGTTTTTTTTTTGGTGGTGGTGTTTTTTTTTGGGGGGGTTGGCTGGGTGGGGTATTTCTTTTTTTAAAAAGAGAAAGGGACTGGGTTAGGACAGGTTTTCAATATCAAGCATGCCACTAAAGCTTTTGAAAATTACCATTCACAGTACAGCTATAAGCCGTACACATTTTTATAACTGAACCAAAAAATTGAAATAATTAACTGTGTGATATTTTGTTCTAAAACTGAAAGATAACACTCTGAGAAACAGAATATATAGTAAATATACATTGTGTGAACAGAATAAGAAGTCATGCAAAAGACCTTACAAATCTTGGCCATTTACACAGTGCTAACTTCTCTAGCATGGAAGCTCACAGATTCCAAAGAAAACTTCAAAACATTAGAATGCACATATCTCTGACTCTTGAGATGTCTTCCAAATTTGGACATACTTTATAAGCTGATGAAACTTTTAATACCTTCACAATAACAAGAGCAAAATACAGTATTTTTTAAAAGTTTTGTGCAAAGTAATAACTCTTGCAACATCAAAAGCTCCGTGCATTACTCGGAAATACGAGACTGGCAAACTCATTAAACAAGCATGTTCAGAACCATTAATTTAGGCAGCGTTGCCTTATATAGTCATTAAGGCCAGCAAACAGATGATACAGAGCAAGTGGAATTGTTGCCAGTTACTTTAGACTGGAAAATATGAGAACAAAATCTACTGCTAGCTGCCAACTAATTCTTCTTCTCTCCTAACAGAAAAACTGAAGAAAAGCTTTTCTTGGCTGCAGCCACTTGCTCTCTAGTAAGGTGATAGAATTTGGTACTGCTATAATAAGCACTATTTTACATTTTTCTACAGAAGTCAGAAAAACAAACAACAGTTTGGAGTGTGGAAAGAAGCCTGCTTGGGGAAAAACTAAAGATCTGTGTATAACAAAGCTATGGAATAACTTGATTCACAGATACATTTTCTGTACTTTAGCTTGCTTGGACCTTGACCACTAGGCTTAGTTTTTAAATGAAAGTAGGGTGAAAAATACTTTCAGTAATTTTGTAGTTTTTTGGGGGGTGTTGGGTAGCTTTTTATTTTTAATAGTTTAGTCTATTTCCCATCTTTTTTTGTACCACTAAGTCAACCAGACCCCTATTAAGGTGGCACGGGGTAGGACTAAAGACAAAATTACTCTGGACAAAGTCTTTCCTGAAGACACTTGTTCAGCAAGCAACTGACTATGAATGAGAGGTGTTTCATTTGATATATTTTCAGTTTACTAGCTTTGGTGCAGGTTGACTGAGTTAAGCACTTTGCAGTTGTGCAGATCTTAGAAGGGATCAGGGATGGAAACAGTTACTGGAGCTAAAAGGTGACTGGAGAGGTATCCGAGTGCACCAGGAATTAAAGGTTAGGACAAATGCTATTAGAGCATGATGCTCAGAGCGGGAAACAGAGGAAATATTAGGAACTGCTTAGGGCAATAAGCACACCTGTTGCTCATCTCTTCCTCCCTATCCTCTGCTAATTTTCCTACCTCTTGCCTAGAAAGCAGCAAAGAAGCAATAGCTGCAGGACATACCCTAGGAAAGCAGTGCAGACATAATACATAATAATATTGTCATGGCTCAGGCTCTGAGTGTGCCAGGAGAAAGGCTTCTGCAGGAGGAGTGCACACTGGCTTCCTTCTCAGTGAAGTCAAAACAGAACAGAGCGATGACGTTAGCCACATCTACAACATTAAGAACAGGTCATGGACCATTCCTAACCCTGTAGATAAGAATTGAAGCCTGTGTCGACACAGCTAAACTCTTCTCCCTGCTCCTCCACAAAAGAGCGTTTGCATTTAACTTGCTTATTATATGGTCCTTGTAATAAACTGCATGCTGTATTGAGTCTGGAAATTGTTTGGGAGAGCACTTAACAGCAAAACAAAAGCAGGGGAATAAAATACTAAGGATTACACAGTGTAGACTGTTGTAAGGCAGTGTTCAAATCCTTGTCATGGCCCTGTTTAGTTTGCTAGTATAAACATGAACATTAACAGATGCCCTAAACCCATACTACTCATGCCAGAAGATAAAAATGAGACAAAACTAAGCAGACATCTCCCTAATGTTTAGACCCATTTCAAAAAAATGTGTGGAAATCCAAACTTGTTTCATTCCAACTTATTCCCTCAAAATAAGAGCAATGATGTTTTTATCAGTTTTGCATGAAGTACTTCACTTTTACTAAAGAGCTTGCTAAATTATCTGCAAACCATTTCCTAACTCATACATGTTTTACTGAGACTTAAGTCTACATTCCCTCTACCCAAGCACACACGGTTTCTCTACAGAGATGAAACAAGCCACATAAAAGAATCAACCAACAATAGAAGGTTTTCTTAGGTCATCCATGAACACTCATACAAGCCTATCTTTCCGCTAAGTCAGCGAAAATTTACCACGGGACATTTGTTCAAAATAATTGTGTTAAAAGAATAGGGTTTCACTAAATAATCTAATAGCATGCCTTCTGATGCTATTCAAGTAAAGAATGCACTCCCATCCTTGACACCTTGAAAACTAGATCAACTTTTTAGAATTGCAGACTGATGAGGAAACCAAGACGATCAACCCGAGACTGTTTCAAAGTGCCTAAACCCATATACTTGCAATTTATGACCTGGCATGGTCTGAAACTGCTAAATGTTGACATTACAATTTTTGGTGTAATTAAAACACATCTGAGACACAAAAGCTTCCAATGGAAAATATACTTCTGAATTATAGATGGAAACAAATTATTTTTTTTTTAAAGAAGTCTGTGTATCATAAGAACTTCCATTATGTTCCTATTTGCTATTAAGCCCTCTTACTGGCACTTATTGAAAGCAATATCAAACTTCAAATCACTGAAACAGCCTTACACACACACATATATAATTTTCTGCCAGCAAATGTGCAATGTGTATTATATACTCCTTTATATTTTTCTAAAACAAGACTGTTGTATGGATGGAGCAGTTAGACCTAGAAGCCATTTCCAGGCACATGAACGAGAAGAAAAGCATCAGGAATAGTCAGCATGGATTCACCAAGGGTAAGTCATGCTTGACCAACTTGACAAGCTTCTACAATGAATAGACCAGCCTGAAGGATGAGGAGAGAGCAGTGGATATTGCCTACCTGGACTTCAGTAAAGCCTTTGACACTGTCTCCCATAAGATCATCATAGACAAGCTGTTGACGTATGAGCAGAAAGTGAGGTGGGTTGAAAACTGGCTGAACGGCCAGGTCCAGAGGGTGGCGATCAGCGACGCAAAATCTTGTTAGAGGCCAGTAACTAGCAGTGTACCTGGGGGGTCAATACTGGGTCCAGTCCCGTTTAACATCTTCATTAGCAATCTGGATGATGGGGCAGAGCATACCCTCAGCAAGTTTGCACATGACACAAAACTGAGGGAGAGTGGCTGATACACCAGAGGGTTGTGCTGCTATCCAGAGGGCCCTCAATGGGTTGGAGAAGTAGGCTGATAGGAATCTCATGAAGTTCAAAGTCCTGAACCTGGGGAAGAACAGCCCCATGCACCCTGCTGGGGACCACCCAGGCAGGAAGCAGCCGGGCAGAAAAGGACCTGTGGTTCCAGATGGATGTGAAGTTGAACGTGAGCCAGCAACGTGCCCTTGCAACAAAGGCTAACCGTACCCTGGGCTGCATTAAGCAAAATACTGCCAGCAGGTTGAGGGAGGTCATCCTTGTCAGAACCTTGTGAATGGTTAAGAGCTATACTTACGTCAGTCCTAATGGATACATGTCCAATCTGTTCTTAAAATACATCAGAGATTCAAAGCGTCTCTAGGCAGCCCTAGCCCTAGCCCTCACTAGCACTACTACTCAGGCTTTCCCTCATCCTCCTTGTCCAGCCTTAATCTTCCTTGCTGCAATTATTTGTTATCCTGTCTGCCATGGATATGCAGAAAACATTGTGTGCTTCTTTTCTGTAACAGCTCTTAAGAACATGTTCTCCTCAATCTTCTCTAAATTAAACAATTCCCATTCTTTTGGTCTGTCCTTGACAGTCAAGTTAATTCTCATCTCTCTACTTTGGATATTCTCCAACTGGTCAATATCTTCGTTGCAATGCCATACCTCAAACTGAACATGTCTTGCAGGCTCTCCTCTTGTTTATACATCCCAGTCTAGCTATGCCATTTTCATACCAGCAAGACCCTGTTGGCTCAGCTTTGGCTATTATTCCCGCTCACACAGGCACTTTGGCCTAGCACTTCTTCCAACTGAATTACATGACATATTCTCCCCCTCCAACTTCTGCTACTGTCATGATTGATTTCAATGCTAATTCCATCTCACTCTGTGCTTCATCTGTTCTCATGCTTGGGTCATTAGTAAATGTAATGGAAGTCGCCTACCTGATATCTAAGATAAAAATTTTAATCAGCAGAGTGGGTAATCTCAATACATCCACTCTGACTTTAATTTGTGGTAAGTAGCACCATCACGGTTTTCAAAACAACTTTGCACAGATCTTCTGGAATTTTAAAGTAGACCATGCTCTCTAGCAGACAGTCATGAGAAACAGCACCAAAAGCTTTCTTACAAACCACCTAGACAGTATCTATTACTCTTCTCTTAACCATGAGGCTTGTAAGAAAAAATTGACAGCTCTGACACAATACATTTCATAATTTCAAGGTTATTATTATTCACCTTGTTTTCTTCTAGTATTCATAAAATTTGTTCCACTTTTTTTCTGAAAAATTAAGTTCAAGCAAATGATAGTGATTTCACAAGTTCTTTCCTTTTGCCGCTTAATTCTTGCTCCATCATTTACTGACTATTGTCATTAACAATCTAAAAAGACTAGAAACAGAGATAACAGTACTTACAGGTTTCCTAAGGAAAAAAAGCGATAGTGCTCCAATTAGGGGCATGTCTCCAATTAGCGGTTCCAGGATAACTCTCATAGTACCATGGATCTAGGGGAGGAGGGGGAAAAAAAAAAGGCAATGGAATTGACTTTAGTTTGAGTTTTAAATAAAATCTTTTCACTGGCAATGCTCACACTTCTAATTGATGAAGTTCCTGAGTATAGAAGAATTTCATATATATAGCATCACGTCATCCAAATCCAAAAAAAAATTTACACAGTGGTTAATTTTGCTAAAAATATGAAGTAGATGATTTATATAGTTCAATGTAAACAAATGTGGCACAAAACAAAACAGTGGAATCCATAGATATTAGAACAAAAGTAGGTAAATGCTTATAGGTATCTCAAGATAAAAAAAAAAAAAAAGGAATCATACTGTTTTCCATGTTAGAGAAAGACCTGTTACCAGAAAGTTGAGGAAACTTGTGAAACATTATCAGAAGGCAAGGTCACCCATACCTAAGACTAATAATCACATCTAACACTGAGACATTAAATAAAAGAGAGTTTTAAGGTCCATGATTCCCCTCTTGAACCTACACCTCACATGCACATTTGCACTGGCTTGATGTGATATCTATCTTTTCCATTAGAAAATGGTACTGATTTAAAACAGCTCCATATCTGAATGCACCCTTTCAACTAAGTTATGTTACTGAAGTTTTACATAATATGAATATTATGCAGTTGTGGAAGAAAATAGTAAGCAACAAAATTACACAATTACTGGTTCCCTCTGAAAACTTGTGAACTATTTAAAATAATCAGCAAACGACAATTCAGTGATGACTGGCTATCAAAATAAAAAAGAAAAATATTGGACTTTACCTGTATACTTTTCACGCCAGCTCTGCAGAAGTATCTCTTGATCTCCAAGTCAATTTCACAATTTCCAACAAAACTAGGAAGAAAAAAAACAAGGAAAACATTTCATTTTTATAGACTAAACTGCAATATAGTGTTAGTTTTACTCTGCATAGTCATGACAATGCTTTGCATCTGTCTATACACAAAAAATGCACATTTAAACATTAAAACAAAGTCAAGATTTTTTTTTTTAAAAGAAAGACATCCCCCTCAAAACATCACCACTATCATCAAAACACTCAGAAATTAACACAAAGAAGTATGTTATCATCTCCAGAAGCATACACATGACAAAACACACATGCAGCCTTACTTTGGGAAATAATGGACACTTATAATTCGTACTCTATTTTAGCAAAGCTATTATACAAATCTCATGGACATTACGTGCTCCTAAATCCACTTTCATCTAATGTAATCATGAGAAGCACTATACAGAGGCTGTTATTTTGCTACAAAGCAAAGTTCATAGAATCATAGAATCACAGAATATCCCGAGTTGGAAGGGACCCACAAGGATCATCGAGTTCAACTCCTAGGTCCCTAAAAAAGACTGAATTATTCAGACTTGCTAAAACAGTCATATTTAGAAATTCAATAAGCTGGGCATGCTGAGCTGGATGATCCAATGAGCAAGGCTTAAGCCAAAACAGAGTCAAGCCCTTTCTGATGGGAGGGAGATGGAAGCAAGCAAATTAGAAAATAACATATTAAAACAACAAAAGTTTTTCCCTGAACAGTTCTTACATCTCATTTTAGGCGGCACCCCTTACTGGGTCAAAGACTTAAAATTTTGCACATGCTGGCCTATATATGAGAGAGAGATTTGCAGGAGATGGTAAAATCCTTAGCTATTTTGCCCATGCTATAAGGCTGAAAAATTAGTTGCACAGAACTTTGACTCAGATTTTAGCTGCTATTTAGCTCCATCCAGGTCAAGCGTGTAGCAGCAGAGAGCTGAGTGGATCTTTTCCTAGAACTGCAGATGCTGTGAGCCACATTGGGTCTAAAAACAAACTAGTTCTGAGATTCAGCAAGGAATTTAGGAAGAAAGCTTGTGACATTTCACAAGGGAATTAGTATTGTCAATGATTCTACAGTATGAGAGGGGAAAAACCAACAACAATGACAAAATGGGAGCTGTAGCTACTGGCTGGAGAAGGAGGCTACGTATGAAGATACAGGTTATAGATAAGGAAAGGACAAATGAAATCTGAAAAGCTTCCTGAACAGACTGCCTAATTAAAGAAAATGAAAGAAGGAACAAAGCGGGGAGATAAAGCAGCTTAAGCAAGGCCAGACACTGCTGAAGAGAAGAAAAGATTTCTTTCCTCTACAGGGCACCTTGTTCCAGATCCTGCAGTAGAACCAAGGCTTCCAGAAGTTTAACATTTCTGTTGCTGTTGGAGCAACTGCAAAATTTCCTATTCCCTTTGAGCTTTAATTCAGTCATCTAGCACTACTATTCCTCAATTTGTAATTTGTTCAAGTAGTAATGATGGATGGATTTTTATTTTTTAATCAGATATCTGCTCATAAAACAGGTAGGTATTTTTCTGTTCTTCCAAGCTTATCCTTATAAGTCCAAACAGCTGTAAACAAAAATATTTAAAAAAAGGTGTCGTATTGTTAAAAGCAGCATCAAGATCAATTGCTTGAGAAATCCTAGAACTGATACACTTCAATCCTGAAATCTGCATTGGTTAACACATGCATTAGTTTTATAACCTAACTGCAGAAACATTTTGATTTTTTTTTAAATACCATTTGCAGAGGTTACACATTGTCTTTGATACTGGTGGCTCTTCATATGCTGAACAGCTCTTCTGAACTACAGTGTCAAGTTTGAAATCTTTTTCTTTCTATGGTGCACAGGAACATCACGAGTTAGCAGGATGGGGCTACCAGTACAGGATTGTCACATAAGGTATTCCAGGTTGGAGAATTGTATTAATTTTGAATCCTCAAAAGGCTTCTTATTTTCCAGGAGACATAACCTGTACAGTGAAAAACTGTTCAGCCATTTTTAGGAGTCTGATGGAATCTTATTACAGAAACGCCTGGGAAATTATGAAGAAAATGGAGTTGCTCTCCTCATGGGGCCACTTTAAGATCAATTCAAGATAAAATAAATTACTCTCACAGCATAAGGAGGAGGGTAGAACCCCTGTCCCTTTCCCCTGACAACCAATGGCCACAAGGTACAATCAAAAGAAAACGAGAGTTACTGCATTCACGGTATCTGTTATTCAAATCATCTGCAGTCTCCTGTACTCCGTGTGTAATGGTGCTGTGTGATTTCAAGCAAATGAAAATCTTATCAAGCCTTTAAACAGAAATAAACAATAGTACCAAAACATTCCTGTAATGTGCAACATTGGAATTTATTTCAGACTATTCTAAATGACCAGTCTGGGGAACTGGTAGACGACAACACAACAGGGGTCTATGTGAAAGGAAGGTGACCATTGCTTTCTCTGGAAAGAATGTTGCGTGACCTTACAGTTTAAAAATAGGTATATAATTTTTAATACAAATTTTAAACGATGTAATTTCTATCTATATCTATCTATTTATCTATCTAATTGCATAACTACATGATAGAGCAGAAAGGTCAGCTCAAGTTATTTGTGTAACGAAGACTGGGAAGCAATATATTTACTTGAAAAATTCACAATAACACAGCTACTAACTGAAGTAAAAAGAGTAATAAACTGCAGTTGAGGATACAAAGTCAACAACTTTCAACCTTATAATAAAGTTAAACATGACTTTATCCACCCAGATATTTGGCTGGGTTCATCAACAGTCAATACAGTATAGAATATTCCACTGTAACATAACATACAACTTGAAGACTCATTTAGTAAGCAAATTCTACACATTCAGATCATAATATCCCAGAAATATTTATGGCCCCTGTAATGTACAGATCACAGAGATAGATTACAGTTTAATGAGGACAGTCTTGTATGAATACAAGACAGCTGTACTGAATCAGACCAGAAGCAAAGCATACTCTATGTGGTCAATGTAGCCAACAGGAGATACCCAAAGGGGGGAAAAAAACAAACAAACAACAACAAAAAAAACCACACAACCTAAAAATAGAACAAATAATAGCACAAATATATTTCCCAGATCCCAGTGATCTATGATTCTGTGTTTTGGACTATCTTCATTATTTTTAGAAGGTCTATTGAACCCATTTTTACTTTTGTCTTCTGCCAATGCAATGGTAGCAAATTTTTCCATTCAGATATGTCATTGAAAAAAAAAACAAAAAAAAAACGTGTGTTTCAATCTGTAGCCTAAAACTTTCTTTTGGTGCCTTTAGTTTTTGTGTCATGAGAAGGTGGGAAAGCTCACTTGTATGCTATTAATAAAGCATTTCAATCTCTCAATCTTTTTTGGCCTTCTCTACTATTGTTTATATTTAATTTGACAGAGCTTATCTTATTTTTTATTGATTCCTAACCTTTATCTTCCCCAAAAGTGTTTACTGCATTCATGTAGTTTAGCAAATGTAACATTTTTATTTATTCTATTAACAATTTATTCAGAATTCATTTTTATTTGCTCCAGTAGTCAAAATTTTTCCCTGACACATCCTTGTCACCAGAAATTAGACTTTTAAATTTTAACATGAGTTTTGACAAATTTTGAACATAAAGCAAGTAAGAGAAAGGTGAAGTGCTCCTTTGCAAATGTGGTCCTGAAATTTCATTTTTAAATACATTTTCCAATGACTGCTTCGTGGATTAGCTAGTCAAGCCGCTTACACGAGGACAAGTCTTAATTCGATCCCGAGCAAAGCACAGGATCTGATTCAAAAGGTTCTGAAAGACTCTGAAGCAATGATCATAATGCACTTGATATCTTTGCAGTAACAAGAGAAAATAAAACAAATTTCTTGTTTGATCGGTCTTCAAAGGTCCAAAGTAAATGCATACACCCTGTCCCAAAAAGCTGATAGTACAAAGGGCTAGAGGAAGCCACCGCAGTGAAACAGCAGGATAAAAGGAGATTATTAAAAGAATGAATGTACTTAAAAACAAAAAACTAACAAACAAACAAAACAAAACAAAAAGCTCTTCCCCTCCCCCCTGCCAGAGGGCTTGACTTAGTACAGCTATTCTTATGAATGCTTAGAGAGATTTCTTTTCCTTCACAATTGTATTTATGGAATGAAGGACTTACGTAAAGCTACTAACTTAAAATTCAAAAATAAAATCCGAACAAACTAATTTAACTGGAGATTACAATCTACCAGGATAAATACTCCAGAGGAGAGATTTTTCTCCAGCAGTTGAACAGTAAGACTGTTCTCTATAATCTTTCAAACTGAACTAAGGCTGATTCCCTAAGAAAGAGTTTAGAGTTGGTACCCGTACATAACTCTGTATCTAAACATGCCAAGAACATTTATCACAGAGCTTCTTTCTTCCTTCCTGGTACTACCATCACAATTCCTGTGATGGACCGTTAGAGAACACACAAAAATATCAAGCAGTAACAATTGATAATGGGGTGCCATCTGTCTTTAACTTACGTAAGTAAAAAGCTTTGAAAACAGCACTTTCCCAAGGAGGTGTCAATGGAAAGTCTTAAATATAAAATGGGACTTCCTTCGATGGTGGTTCTGTATGAGCCTCAATTGCTAGAAGCTATGATAGTCACTCCATAGATCTCTTTCCATTTTCTTCCTAGAAGGCTATGCCACTGGTAGTAGGGACAGGCTGTTAGGGTAAATGGACACCTACCTGACTCCACTCTACAGTTCTTATTTAAACCACTGCAAGGAATTTATTTCAGCCTTTTAGATTGGATACTTCTCCAACTATTATCACTTCTCTAAGCAGATTGCAATGTAATGTCATGAAACATATGGGTAAAGATTTCGCTCTGGTCTAGGAGATAAGATATTATTCCCGGAATTTTTATACAAACCTATCATCCTTTTTATGTTTACCTACTTCATGAAGACAAGCAGAAGGAAAGGAAAAATAAAAAATAAAAAAAATAAAACAATTGTTTTACACCTTCTCCTCCTGTGGGAGAATAATTTTGCTTTAAAGAGACTGAGTGATCTTGGGAGACTTGCCCCTCAAATGTCTCAAGAATAGCTCCTCAAAAACAACTTCTTTAGACTGTGTTCATATTGGTCTGACAAGTCTATTTTCCTGAGGGCTTAAATCTGAAGAGGTAAGGCAAGAACAGCTGCTATTAAAAGTGGCAGCAAAGAGAAAACTGAAGGGATTTTCTCCGTTAGGACTAACAGCAACCATCCAGTGAAACACACTCTCTAGAAAAAATTCTGCTTGTATTTTGTCCAGCAACACCTAGCCCTGATCTGGATAGCTTTCTTTTTCCTAGAGATATAAAGTGATTCAATTCAATAAAGACATTGGTCCCTGCTCACAGAGGCAGTCAGCCTCCCAGCTCTGAAGCCCAGGAAAGGATGCAGCAACCAATTTACATCTCTTCATACTCTGAGGCCCATCTTACATAAAGAAGCCTACAGTCTTCAACACAGTTGGGATTTAGGTAAATATTTCAAAATTAAGAATAACCAAGTTCAAAGTTTGGAACTGACTTTGGAAAACGGGGGCTGAGAAGCCCGATTACCCTTCTGGTTACTGCCAGGGAAGCAGCAATAAGTGCAGAAGGCTGCTGTTTGTTGGATCGCCAGTGACTGACAAATCCGGCCTTTCCGCAAGCTACAAACAGGCAAAAGTAGTCACCGTAACACTTATCTGCGACTGTTAAATACACACATGTCGCTGGATTCGTGGAGTGTGCTTGCAAAAACTCTGTAACTGCAGATACAGTGTTGAGAAAGACTTTGGCAAGCATTGGGTAGATCTATTTATAAATCTACATAAAAGGGGTCATGATGAAAGGGCAAAGAAACCTGAAGCAGCTGAGCATATTCACTCCGGCATTATATAATACATAGATTTACTTCAGTTGGTGGTATGAGCACAAGCTACTTCGGCACCTATCATTCTGTTTATCTAATAGCGTGTTTATAAAGAATCTAAGTAATGGAGAAAAGACAAAAATAACTAAACATCTTATATCTGAAGATTTAGACTAGACTAAACCCTCTGGCAAACTTTTAATGCATTAGAAAAAAATCAAAGACCGTGCTTTAGCTTTGGAAAGGTTTTGTTTGTTTGTTACTTTAATGATGCAGTCACACACCGAGTTAACATACTGCCCTCAGATAAATGCTATTTACATCATGCAGTTCCTTCCTCCATTCACATGCAATTAGAACTAACTATATTTGCATACCAAAGCAGTTCTTTTCCTTTCACCCCAACATAACTGCCCAATCAAACAAACAAGGCACAGATCCTAAAGCATGGGCACAGTTGTAATATGAAAATAAAGATTACCTGATTTGAAGATCCAAAATGATCTGCCTTTTGTCCACATTTTCAGTGTACACTTTTACACCATTTATCCTCAGAGGCTGAAACAACGAAGCAAATCAAAGTTGGATCCTTCTACTGATATATACCATATTAAAATCTCAAATTAGAAATAAAGGTGAATACACAAATATTCATGTCTGAAGTTAAACAAGTTAGACATTTACTGTAAGCATTATTAAAAGGTATAAAGCAACTCTAACAGTTTTGCTCAAAACAATCAAACGGATCCATTCAATCACAACCCTTCTGGCAATTACCCTGGGTTTAGAATGCTAGATTTCAAGATTTACCAAAGATTTAATAACAAGCTTCTACACTCCACCCCTCCCTCCCTCCAATCAACATTGGATTTCTCCACCCTAAAACACATCTAACACTCTCAGACAAAGCAATCTGTCATTTCCCTGTGAAACTAAAACTACAACTACTCCTCAGTGGAATTTAGTCAGAATGGATGGAAAATAATCCATAATCTCCACACACAAAAAATAAAAAATAAATCATGTAAAGTACTTTGTGTACTTTTTTTTTTTAAATCATCTCAAAAAATAAAATTTTGGTTGATGCAGTAGTGCCCAATTTATTAGGAGTAGTGTTAACTTATACTTAGCTTGGACTGGTCAAACGGGCTCTTCTGCAGGCATGTGATAGTTATATACCATGACCCCTCCTTTCATGGGACCGAACAGCAGGTGAACACCTATCTGTTCCCTAAAACTGTTACATGCAGCCTTACGAAAAGCTGAGGCAGCAGCCTTGTCACTGGACTCCATACATGACATGCTGAAAAGTGCATTTGTTACAAGACAAGATAATTCCACTTGGATCATCTGATTAGAAAAGGGCAGTGTTCCCTGCTCACTTAATGTAAAGCATTACATGAACACTACTAAAAGCATGTCGCTATGTGCTCTTCACATGACTAGGAATTAACTATACTTTGAGTCTTTCCCCCATTCTCAGGCAGATTTCTACAGTAAAAAAAAAACAAAAAAAACAAAAAACAAAAAAACTGAAGCCTTAACTCAGCTAAAAAAAAAAGAAAAAGCCACACACGTTTTTATTTTAACGTTAAAACAGAAACCAGAATCAGGCTTATCACTAAGTGTCATCAAGAAGTATTTTTGTGTAGATTTAAACAGGCTACATGAAAATGGTACATAAGGTAGAGCCTCTTAGAAAAACTTCAGCAGAAACTGACCTGATGACCGATATCAATCTTCGTAAAACTAAAGGTACTGAGGTGGTTGTTTGCTCCTCTTACTGCTGGTTCTATGGTCTCCCGGAAGAGTTTCTCAATAAATTGACAAATAAAAGGCCACATCTGTTCCACAGTCTAAGAGGAAAAAAAAAAATCTACATTGAACACAGTTTCAAACATAATTAAAAATATTTTTAAAGGCAGATGTTAAGAAATGTTGTACAAAGTTTTGAACATACCAGACTTCTAGACAGTGCATTACAGACATAAGAAGTGGTAACTTTTTTTACATACACTTAACATAAAAGAAAGCTTTCTGGACTTCTCATCTCAAGTATTTATTTAAACACCTGCACAAATCAACCACTGGAGGAGGAAAAAAATAATATTAAGAAATTTCTTCTTTTATCACATGAATTCAACGCAGTCTGCACATGCTGAATGTTAGAGAGAAGGGTGAAGAGAATTAAGTTCATTTGCATTATTTGCTATTTTCCAATTAACTCGTTGTTCTTTGCCCTTTGAATGAAAAACATTTTAAAATACCCAAGCTACATAGATCTGTATCTTCTATTATTACACATACAAATCAAAACTGCAAAATTGATTTATTTTTAGATTGTAGGTCAGGAACCTACAGTAACTGGAAAGCATCCCAGACAAGTAGATCATAAAAGACTGTGTTTACAGCTGCTATGACTTCCACACAATTAAAGCTGTCATTATTTTAATGCCACCTAAAGTCATTCTCCAAAAATCACACGCAATCTCAACATCATGAAAATAGACGTAATCTATCATGATTCCTTCTCATGGCTGACTGGATCAACAATTAGAAATTTCAAGTGTATAAAGAGCATAAAAAATTAAAACCATTCTGTTCTCGGATTCTTCCCTGCTG
>VXAA01004441.1:128221-142621 GCA_013399115.1 Anseranas semipalmata | reverse complement strand
TTTTTTTTTTTTTTTTTTAAACTCAGATCCTCCCTTCTCCTCCATTATGTTTTTTTGTTTGTTTGTTTTTGGAAGCAGTGCTAGTTACCACCCTTACCTTGTTGAGCCATTCTGCTCTCTCTGTATCTGGAAAATGGACCTAAAAGAAAAAAGAAAAATTAAAAATTAATACAAATACAAAACATGTTTTAGTTAATCATGTCCAGTCATTTATAATACAGGAAAGCTTAGTGATCTCCATACGAGCAATATATACAAGCAAACAGCATATTAAATACTTAGCATTCTTGACAAGAGTATCAGAATTCAAGGAAATAAAATATGAACTCATTTCTGAACTACATAAATGCAAGTCCAAGAATATATTTAATAGTGACATCTGGAATAAAGTATTGCTTTAACACCAGAAACAAGCTAAAAAATAATAAGCATAGCTGACACAGCTAGTGCAAGATGTCAGCCAAATTTACCTCTCATGTTTCAAGGGTTTTTAACATGACACACATGACTGCTAGAATCCTGACTGCACTTCTTCCTTTCATTTGTGCCAGATCTTTTGCAATATCAATAAATTATGCTTAGAAATACTTATTCAGTGAAGCTGAAGCTCAGGTGTATGGATTTAAGCCGTTCAAGAGACATTTTCAGTAACTTCTTTTTTTAAGCAACGGCAGAAGTCAGTGCGAGCCAGAAGAATGATGGTATATACAGTGGATAAAAGTACCTATCACAACAGGAACACCCCAATTAAATGCTGGAAGAACAGATGCAGTTTTCCAGACACAGAAGGAAAGCGTGGTTAGTAGCCTTGTATCTTCCACACACAAAAGACAGGTAAAGAATTGAAATAGTTCAGCAGAAGCAGAGCTACGCTTTTTTTTATTTTTTATTTTTTTTAAGCTGTGAACAGCTTCGAGGGGAGGATGCAGATCACACTTCTGAAACACAAAAAGCCTCTGAACATGCTAAAAAACTGTGACCTACATCTACCGACTTCTGTGAAGCAATGTCTCTACTTAACTGATTTGCAAAGTCTTAATCTCTTCATAGCATAACAGATTGTACCACTGGTTTTAATAGCAATTCCTACCGATTATTATTATTATGTCTATATCTCAAATGTGAACAGTAAGTTAGATATACACTTTTTAAACTGTATTTTAAACAACCTGACTTTGAAAGCAAGCTTCATTATAATGATTTCCTTCAGTTTAGTTTTTATTGAATTCTTGCATTAACAATCAGCACCACCATATTCTTGAGTATACTTCAAATTATCTTCAGAGCAGTCCTTAATTTCTACTGACCACGCTTGTTTTAGCTTTGTTGGACTGGACCCTAACATGCAATCAATATTGTAAGTTATTTTTCTAAACAACTTTTTATGAGCGTATCACAGATCTACCAAAACCACTACGAGTGGCACAAGAATGATCAACAGCATCTGCTTCTGACTGTAACAATCCTCAGTAGGATTTACTTTTCTGAGAAATTTTATTGCTTAGTAATTACAAAAAATATAATTATTAATAATGGAGTGGTTTTGGAACCACATCATCATATTTTTTATTTAGAATTAATTTCCTAGAAAATTACGGTGAGTAGAATGGCAGAAGTCTGTATTTAGAGGGTGTTTTTTGCTTTCTTAAAAAAGAAAAATATTTAACTTTTTTTGCATTTTCAATAGCACAGTTACTATATGTACATGAAATGACAGCTGAACGGAGCTTACGCCCAATTTTTTCTCACAGGGTTCTCAAGTTGCCTCCACTGGTCAAAAAGTCAAAGGAAGGAAAAGAACCAACACTATGCCAGCCCTAGTGCTAATAAGCAACATTTTGGTCTTTTTCCTAAAACACTGGCCTTCTGAACCTGAACGGACAGAATTAAGAGAGTAACACAGCAGTATTCAAGCTCAGTTTAGCAGCTCTTTACTTCAGTGTGTCCCACTCAGCAAGGCAGGCAGACCTGAGGACATTTCAGGTAAGACAGAGCTGAACAGGGCTATGGCTTAATACACCGTGTATTCCAGCCAGCATCTCCTCTCTCTTGAGAAACGAGGAGCAGCAGCAGGTGAAGTATTTCTTCATTTGCACAGAGGAATCTGCTCCGAGTCTTCCGCGGCTCCGTACAACGTGAAAAGGCTGCTCCTCAAACACAGACTGGGGACAACCGCTCCTTTCTAATAAAAAGTAATCTTATTTAGACAAATTTTAAAGTAAAATGAGGGTGAGCTGGAAGGGAAAGCCAAGCAGCCAGGTCCGTCTCCTGTTACACTGTCTACCTCCATCTTCTCTTCCCAATAATTCACCTCCACTGTTATTCTGGCAACTTTCTTAACTTTTTCAATCCCAGAAATACTGTAGCTCCCTTATCTTCTGAATTACAAGGAAAAAAAAAAACAACCAACAAACACTAATAATCTACTGTTGCAGAACTGCAGGATTCAGTATTCCTTAAAGAGAAGTTGAAATAGTTAATAATTAGGGTTCCTCAAAATGCTGTAATTAACCACAGGCACTTGCTGACTAAATTAACAAACAACTGCTGTTTCCATTACTTTCTGGCAATCTGATTTTGTTTATGTTTAGCGTACTTTGGCATGGATTCTGTGTTTGCAGTCTTAAATATATTAAAATTATTAGCCTTTGCACAGCAAAATTCATATTCAGTATTATAAATGCTGTATGCTGCCAGTATGGGAATTAGGCAAGGACCCTTGAAACAATTTTACTGAGAAGCATTAGGCGTGTGTTGCATATGGAATCTCTTTTAACAGGAACATCTGGAAGATCCAGAAGCAGGCTGAATACAGAAAAACAGTTTTGTCATATACACTATCACAGCCCACAGGATACTCTCAAAACTGTAATTAGAAAGACCTATGTGAGACCAACCATGTCCTAAAACTAAAAGCTATAAATAAAATAAGCAGCACAGGTTTTGACAATAATTGCCTGTAAACAAAAATCAAACATCTGAGAATGAAGGGGAGAAGAAACCACCCCACCTTAAATGAGACAGAGATAAAGGTGTGGGGGAAGGCCCTTAGAATCAATTGCTACGGCTCTCTGAGCACTATAAAACCTGAACGTGAAGTGGAAATACTGGAAAAATGGAGACCTATCCAAATGGAAGAAGCAGTTGTAATGCCAAGCACAGTTAAGGATTGTATTTATTTATAAACTGGAATGTAAGCCATTGAAATGCTTGGACAACACATCGGAAAACAAAACAAACTTTAAAAAAAAAAAAAGGAATTACATGCCCTTCGAGTCAGCTCTGCACCTATGAGATGAGAGTGGTATTAGCCACACATACTTGGTATCACATCAAATGTCCCTACAACATCCCACCAGCACAAACATCGTCAGCCCACGTGAGCTGCCGCTATCATCAGCTCAGCGAGTCCCGAGAGCTGCCACAACAAAGTACAGACGCCTGCTCAGCACGCGTTTCCCAGCACGGTGTCTGCCGTGTTCCTCACTGTCCCACAAGCTACCTGCCTCAGTCGGTGCAAGCAGCAAGGTGAAGGAAGAAATTCTTCCAACAACACGGCAATTAAACACAAAACGGGTTGGCTCTTGTAGAAAGTCTGAAACAAGCAGCTTTTCAACACCTCCGGATTTAAATACTAACACAGGAAAGCTACTACAACATAAGTAAATACCCCTCAAGTATCAAAAGCGAGACTCTTTAAATGGTGTAGAAGTCGTATTTCACTGCAGCCTTCTGTCACCTATGTTTCTCTCCTCTTCTTAATGTCTAAAGAAAGGTCTAATACATTGACCAGTTCAAACTCGAAAAGAACAGTAGCTCACATGCCCAGGATAAATATCCCGGTATCTCCAAATGGGAACTTCCTAACACGTATTTCTGTGTGGCAAACGCGGTCTTACAATACTGTATTTGCAAGGAAAAGCTCTGCCTAAGGGAGGCCCCGGTGCTCCGCTCCGACTGAGATGGCAGCCCAGAGCTAGTCTCGCAATGCAGAACTGAAGGACGCCGAGGCAGCCCGAAGCACAAGCTGGATTTTCCCCATGCATACCTTTCACTTCAATATCTGTTAAATATGCTTCCCTCATACTGGCAGTGAGGCTTGTTGAGAACCGCATTACTTTTCATCAATTTGACTCACCAGCACAAAAACTAAATAAAATTTGCTTAAGTGCTGCTATTTTTGCATTTGAGTACAAAGAGAGATGGAACAAGCATGCTGCAATGCAAAGTTACCCAGAAACCTCCTATTTAGCAGCAGCTTGCCATAATAAAATCCTCCGGGATAAGCATTATAAGCAGCTGCTCTGGAAGGGCGACAGAACAGTAGTCCGCGAGCAAGGAAACTGGGAAATCCTGCTTCTAGCCTGACACTCAGCCTTTGCATCCCCAACCGGAGGAACGCTCTTCAGCCTAGAAATTCAAAACCGAGCATCAGTAACTTCCAGAAACATCCTGGCTTAACCACCTGAAGAGCCACACACAGAACAAAGGCCATACCCTTGCTATACCACTATTAGTTACATAATTTCCTTTCAAACATCTGGAAACACATTGGCATGGGTTTCTGTCATATCTGGATGCAAACTCTACCCTATATACAGAGCACACTATTTCTGCCAGAGGAACCACGCAGCTTTCCGTTGCCTGTTACCTCAAGTCGCAATGTACCTCTTTATAAATAGAAACCTTTAAGCCTTCAGTCCTCTAGCACAGACTGATCTTCCAGTGCAGCCTAATTTCAGAAGCATCTTCAAGTACTAGTACACCAGTACCATTTACCATAATTCAGGTTTCAGTACGGAGACGAAGTCAACTAACAAACTGCTTTATTCCCACTGTAGTTTAAGAGGATCTTCTAACATTTTTCAATATTACTGTATTCAAATTTATTTTCTACTTTCAGCTGGAAAAGGATTTTAAGTTTTCAGTGATCAGTTTGGACTGGGACAGGACAGCCAAAAAAAAAAAAAACCAACCAACCTACCAACCAAAAAACCCATGACAATAAAAATAGATTGAGAAAATTAAGTTGTGCTTCTCACAGATGGCTAGGCTTTTTATTTTAATTTTAAAAATCTCTTTAATATAATAATAAAAATTCCTTTATATTTCATGTAAAGGGATTTAAATGTAAAAGCACTTATGAAATCACTGGATACAGTAGCAACGCATGGACTAAACTCCTCGTTATGTCCAGCATCCACAGAGCCCTACCAAATCACCTGTACGTGCAGCTTCCCGACACCTGGCCGGAGCCTGCTGACTGGCAGACCTGCCCAAAGCCAACCCTCCCACTGCACCGTTTCAGTTCACATCCGATATAATAAGAATAAGGACTCACTGAAAGCAATCCTCAAGGTTACTGGGAGCAGCAGATTCATTACAAAAGTATTTCAAGGCATTCATCATCTAATGGTTGAAACAAAAGATTTACCGTTTTCTAAACTGTCAGCTGGAACAGCAGTGATACTGAGCACTTCTAAGAGCGAGGTCACAAACTCTTAGGTTTAACATTTTCATCACTTACTGCCCACGTTTACAGTAGTGCTGTGAACTCCACTACTTAATTATTCAGAAGACCAGACTTTGTTACCAGCTGTTAAGACAGTAGGGTGCCCTTTGCCTGTCTCACCTCCAGTGAGCATTCACAGCAGTAACAATTCTGTTTTAAATGCCAGTGTCCACTGAAAGTCCAGGACAAGCAGACTTAAATAAATAGATACATAAGGAACTGAACGCACGAACAAAATAATCAAGAACTGGATTTACGCTCAAAGCCTTGTCGTCACACCAGCATACAGACACCTCGTGTAACCAGTATTTACAGAGCAGGACATTTCGTGACAGCCCCCATTAGCATGTCTCCAGGTTCCCACAAGTTTTGCAATCACCACCAACAGCAGAGACCCAGATTTTAGATGGTGAGAGCGCCGAAAGGTGTAGCATGAGCAACAGCTGTAAGGACGCTCGCTGAATTTGGCTCCGTGAGAAATGTTGCACAGCACTACGTTTTGACATGTTGCCTACTTTATCCTGTTACACTCAAAAGTCGTTTCATTCCTTTTCCTCCTTTCCCAAGCAATCTTAATTACCTTGAAATTTTAGCTTTCAGGCTTTGTAAGTTTTATAGAGGTATTAATACCTTCTTTTCTATTTGTCACATTTCAGAATCATCTTTTCTATTTTTAAGCCTACATGACAAATGCCTTTTCAATTCCCTTTGGAATCCAGACATGTTCCCAAGGATCCTGCTGCATACCAGAGTGTTTTGCTGCCTTGATGATCAACAGAAGAAAAATTTCCCTCTCTGGATTGCTAAATACTAGCTTTCAAACTAACTTATACAACCAGTGTGGCAGCACAACTTAATATCCTTTGAATTGCCTACAGCTACGAAAAAAGTGCTGGGCTCTGCACCAAAGTGCCAACCGCTCTTACCAGACTGTTTTAGTCTCGTTTTGTCATCTTTTACTTCACTGACACACTACCCACATTACTAACTAACCCTGTAGTCAGGAGCTCCGATTCATTATACCTAAGGTTCCTTCACAAGGGAGAACTTACCTGTTAACACTTGCTAAATTATACAGCCAATCTCTGATGGAACCACACAGGCCTTCGGCGTAGATTAAAATGGACAATTTTCAAGAAGAGATATTTAATTTTCAGAAGAGATAAAAGTGTTCAAGTACTGACCACCTTCTGCAGGACTGACTGCCTTCTTTATCAGGCAAATTATATGCTCCTTCCTGTTATTTAACTGACTTACCAGCAGCTAATTACTGAAGAGTAAAATTATCTTCTCTGACTCAACGTGTACATCTTGGCATGAAACTTTTTTTTTTTTTTAAATGTAACCTATAACCCAAAACTCATTCAACACAAATCTTAGTGAACTCAGACATGACAAATATCAACCACTTCAGTGTTACCGGTTTTGGGATGAGCAAACTTGTGTTTGAAAATACAACAGAGCAAAAGGGAGAGCTTCCATTTTTGTGTAGTATGCAAGCTAAAACAGAGTGTCAAGGCATGCAAATTCAAGCTGCGTTAACCTGCATCCTGAGAAGTCAAATAAGTCTGTAGAATACGCTCATTATTTAGTTCTTATGCTAAAATATATATATATATATGCACACGTTTTGACTGATTGACTAAGAGCAGCAAAAGTGTGCAACTTCCTACATACTGCACTGCATCCAGTCCTATCTAGCCAGTTGATTCTTCGTATCAAAACATTTTTTTAAACATAATCAAAAATCATTCAAAGTATAATGGACATTTTAACATCCCTCTGTATAATTTCTAGCTGAAACACTACAAGCTTACTACATAAAATCCAGAAAGTATAAAGGGTACAGACAAACTATGTGTGGTAGTTCTGTTGAACCTGTAAACACTTGGTGGTAAACTCTCTCTGAAACTCTAGAACGATGCAGAGGAAGCAACAGAAAGCAGAACATTCTAATAACATCAACACAAATGCAGATGTTTGCGTAAAGAGCAAAAATGTTTTATTTGGGTCTCAGATAACATAGCGATGGAAATTGATGGGAAGGAAAACCCTAGTTAACTCGATAGAATCAGGCATCGCATGGCATAAACAGCTTACATGTGTATCTCTGTCTTGTTCTTCCATTCAAACATCTAATCAGACATGCACAAGAGCTCTCTGAAATGTAAGGGCTCTTTGCTCTCCATGGTTGTTTCTTTTCTTCCCAAGGACACCACCCACTCCACCAATCAGTCATAACAAAAAGCTTGCCTGAACAGATTCAAAACACCCCAAAGTCCAAGCAAACTTCTTTACAAAGTGACGGACACAGAAAGCAAGCGTCATTTGTGTATTTCCGCACTGGTTCTTACCCAGAGCTCAATATTTTTAATGATCAGATTACCTAAGATCAGATGCACTAAGATTCCTAACATTTGATCTCTCTAGAAGCATTCTGTGTCGTGCCTCCCCTCCATGGGCTATATTTCTGCACAATACGCAACACGCTGGTATTTCTCAGAAAAAGACACTCAAAACACATCACGCACTTCTCTGGCAACACTTAGCATAAGAACTCCTGCACTAGGTGAGATCAGAGGCCCAGCTTACCCAGCAACCACAACTGATGTTCGAGGAGAAAGAAAAAAAGCAGTGCTATGACATTATCCTTCCCTGAATACACTCTGGGATTCTGCAAAGGCTGACTGTAACCCTCGTGGCAGGATCGTGCTGAAAACAGGAAACCAAAGAAATACGTAACTGGAAGACACCCTGACCATTGAATTCCAATCCCCTGCAACTGCAGGCATCGTTATGCTATTTCTGTTTATGAACTCCACCTTAAAACCATGGCGTTTGCTACCATTACTCAGCGTGGAGCAGGAAGGGAAGCTTTGGTGGGGTTTTGCTAGCTTGGGTTGCTAAGGAAAGACTGAAGCACTGCCTGCTAGACCAAGTTTCCAAACTCAAGTATGCTACATTGTATGTTTGAGCTATGAGGTGGAACCAAAATGCAGACTGCCACCCAACCAAATTAATTGTTATCCTCATCCTTATATATCAACCTTACTATTTTGACTCTACGTGTTATCAACAAAAGATGCTTTGGAGGGGAAAAAGACGAACTTCATCAAATGACAGAAGATAACATTCAACACAGTTAAAAATCCCCGCCAAATATCTGCAGGAATATCCTTTGGTTCTGAAGTAGAAAAGGTATTTTCATGACATGCTGAGGAGGTTTTACAAGCATGTTTTCAATCTGTGCCTACAGCTCGCAATTCCTGTATTCATCCAAATCGTGGATCTGTTTCAACAGCCTACCTTTCAACTGGAATAGCCGTCCCATGAGCAAGCTTAACACCCCTTATCCGACAAGCCACTTCAGAGTACGTACAGCAAGTGTGCTTAAATCAGACCTGCAGAAGGAAGGGAAACCACGAAAAAACCCACATCCATTGTTGAAAACAAGCATGCTTATGCCACTGAACTGCATATGGCAGCTGTACAAAAACATCCAGCACGTTGCCACAAGACCCATGCTTTCTGCTGGTCACATTGGCACCAACAGAAAGATGTTGTGGGAAGGCCAGAAGCAGTAGGGTTTTCATATCTAAATGCAACATTTCATTTTATTATTTTGGCATTAGAAAAATAGGTAAAATCCTGGTCCAAGTGAAGTAGGCTGCCAAACTCCTACGAATTCAGTAGGCTCAGGATTTGTGTCACCTTTATATTCCAGTATGCATTTAATGTTACGCTGCTGTTAACACGAACACACTGCAAAAACTACTGCGGGAAGAATCCTTCAGCAGGTGGGAACAATGCATGGGCAATTTGGCCATGGAATGTGGAGACAGTGTCTATAACAATAAATTAAAAATAGTCAGAAATAGACTGACAGCCCAGCACTGAGACTTAACTTTGACACCGATGAACTCAATTTTCATTGAAAATAGTAAAACTTGAAATAAACAGAATTTAAGACTTGTAAGAGTTGCTGTTCTAGACTACAGAGTAAGTAGGAGGACAAAGTTTGCTTTCAGTCTGTCACTTAGAGAAAGGCTGACCGAACTCTTCTAGAAACCTTAAATAATTTTCATTAGAAAGTGAACCCAACAACAAAATACCCTGTCCACGGCACTACAAGATCTATGATCCTCCACAACCAGATGAACAGTGCTGAGCAGGCACTTCTGAGTCTGCAACATAGTCAAGTCCACATTTATCAAAAAGGAAGATGAAGCCCTTCACGTGGGATTGAAGAAAATGAGTAAATGGATACCAGTGGGCATGCAGTACCTCTTCTCCAAGACACTACTGCATGGTGCAATATTATAGTTAAAACACTCCTAGATACTTGAGTGTCCTATTGATCCTTTGACTTGTGTACACAGCAACGTTTCTCCAGTCACTTGACCTTCCTTGCAAGTCTTTAGAAGTCAACAAAACCAAGGAGAAAAAAATACTGCTATAAGTAGGAAATTTGGAGTTTTAAAATCAACCTTTGACCTTTAAAAGTCAATCTTTTTTTTTAAATTAGCAAGTAGATTTCAAGGAGATGACATCTTCTAAGACACCAGTAGTGAACAAAAATATAAATGACTAAATAAAGTAAAAAGCCAGTCGTCAACTTGCAATGCTTCACCCCACTAAAATTCCTGTGGGCCCTGGTTCCAGATAACGTCCCCTGAGATTCCACCTTCCTGTGGACGCAGACGCTCTCTCATGGCTGCAACCCATCGGTGATGCCATCTTTCAAAATAGTTGTCTTGCAACACTACCAACACATTCTTCAGCCTCTGTTATGAGTTCCTCCATCATAAAAACAGGGAAAGAAAGTGATCACAAACCTCTAAAAATAATACAAGTGTTCTTTCTAAGCTCAGCTATTTTTAAAACAATACTGGAAACTACAGAATCTACCTCCTCCTGTTGTTCAGGAAGTTTAACATTTGGCAATATATTTCTTGAAGGATATTTCATTTTCATTTCTCTAGTTTTAATCTAAACTCATGATGCCTATTTTATTTGCATATATTTAGAGAGGGAGACTTAGACTTTTGGAGACAATATACTGCAGTTTTTACTTAAGCAGCAACAAAACCATCCCTTCAGTGGAAACTTAAAAACTGTGGAAAAACTGCTATCTTGAGTATATACCAAAGGTTTTCAGGAATAACATTGATTCACTTCCAAGCAACAAGCCCAATCAAGTGTGCACACTTGGTGACCTGAACCACAAAACTCCTTTCTGTACACACAGCCACTGCTTCTGCGCAACAAGTGCTCACGGCGTGTTTACCCGCAACCGTAACTAGCCCTTGTGTAAAGGCAGCTCCTGCCCTTCAAACAGACCATGGGAAGCAAGCAGGTGAGTGACTAAGATTTAGTATTGTCTTGGACACAGAGAGGGAACATTCCGGCATTAGACTGCCGGATTTTTTGGGTGTTTCACAGACAGGAAGGAGAGGGAGCAACAGAGTGAGGGGGAAAAAAAAAGTTGGATACATTTTTCCTTATATAAATACAGCACAGAGCTGTCATCTCTTTTCTCGTATGACAGATTATCATCAATGCTGAAGATAACCCAAGCATTTGGGGATCTCTTGAATATTCTTTTCCTAAACTCTACCACTACAAACAGTCTTCCACTTTGCAATTAAGCAGTAAAAATGGTTATTATAAACTGATACTTCTTTAATTAGTGACAGCAGTAGTAAGTCAGTTTGCAAGCACACTGCCTGCAACTGAATCATACCATTAAGCATACAATGGAATTTTTAAAGAATGAGTCACTTATAACTGACACTTAAGCTCACCATTTCTGCATTTTGATCTCTATCTACGGTCCCACTTTGGATGTTTGCACATTGTATGGCTGGAATGGGGTTCTCCAGGGTTCAGCCTGGAGAAGAGAAGGCTCCAGGGAGACCTGATAGTGGTCTTCCAGTACCTAAAGGGGGCTACAGGAAAGCTGGAGAGGAACTTTTTACAAGGGCATGTAGTGATAGGACAAAGGGTAAAGGCTTTAAACTAAAAGAGGGTAGATTTAGATTAGATATATTGAAGAAATTCTTCACTGTGAGGTTAGTTAGGCACTAGGGGCTGGAACTGGTTGGTCCTTAAGGTCCCTGCCAACCCAAACCATTCTGTGATTCTATGAATGGGGATAATCAGATCATGTCCACTAGATCTTGCTTGCAGCTCAACACCAGGGAGACTCCTTCACATCTCAGCAACTTTTCTCCTACATATGGCTTTACAGCAATTTCAAAGGTTTCCAATTTTAAAGATTCAAATATTGATGATCAATAGGATGATTTATTCTGCTTTATTTTTTTAAATTTCTATCTATTACATGTCCAACAATAATCTAGTCAACTTACGCCTGCTTTATGATTAATAGAGAGAAAGAAGGACCTCTGGAGATACACATCTGACACCTGGAAACACCTCCCCCAGGGTCAGACAGAGTCCTCTGGAGATGCCTATATTGATCATAAAGAAAATCTCAAATGCATGCAGACTTATGCCTAAACTTACGTCAAGCAAATTCTACTTCCAAATAGAAACCAAGTATCTTATGCTTAAAAACAAACTGAATATTAGTTCTATGAGTGGAACGAAATTTCTATCAGTTAAAGACAACGGTCTGAACTGACAAGAATCAACCACCTAGTCCACCAGCTCCCTAAAATCCAGCTTCAAGGAAGCATGCACATGACAGTAACAGAATAACTACGCCACTTAATTGGATTGATGCTAAGCACAACCTTCCTTAATCTGTACTTTTCTTGCTAGAGGTTATGTTTGTACACATGCAGGGACTAATATGTGCAGCCAAGTCACCGTTATCTCCTAAACTCTCAGCAGGTTTACAACAGATGCTGCTGTACTCTGCTAATCATTTTTTTTTTTATTATTTTAGTTCTACAACAGAATATTTACTACATGTATTAATTAAAATCTAACAGCTGTGGCCCACATCATTCTTTGCTAATTTCAGGCATGTAAAAAGTAGCAGTGAAGTTTTGACCTCATTACTCCACATTGTTATACAGAGGAAAGGGACCTCCTGCAAAAAATTCAGCTCACTCCTTCTCACTGACTAAAGACAGATGGCAGGAGGAGGCTTACATCTCTAGAATGAGCTGCCCAAATTCAGCGGGATGAATCCATACTTCAGTTTGCAACAGCAAACGTCATTATTTGTACTAATTGGCAATAGATTTTTTTTTACAGCTTTTACTGCTGATTGTGTTGTTTTAGGCCTGAATCCCAGCCCAGTATGATTAATAGATATTTTCAGCAGTCTAACTATGGTCTGTTTGCAGCTCTTAATCGCGTGTAATAGCTTTCTTGCAAAGATATCACTTGAATTTAGAAGAATGCAGCAATGACGGTTAAAACGGAATCAAAACCCCTGAGTAAAATGCCACAGCTATTTTCAGAGATCTGTATAAATAGCAGTTAATTTGCAGCTATATCATTTGAGCTGAAAAAAGTATTTTGAATAATCCGATAAAGACTTTTCCAACACAACTAGCCTCTGACAAAAAAAGCAAAGATTTTATTTCTTTTCACTATAAAAGAGATGTTCAAATCAAAATGCACCATTCTAGCTGCTATGTATGATTTGCTGCATCCAATACAGCCCTGACTCAGGTCAACGTATTTGGAAAATTGTTAGGACATCAGATAGTCAGCAAGCTTAACATTCATCTACAGACAATTTTTGTTTCAACTAAGTTAAAAGATTTTGTCTTAATTACATGGGTTCAAAATTTGCTTGCCTATGTAGAAGTCCTCAACCAAGTGACTTGTAAACTATGGTGGAAAATATTAACACCGTCTTTGAGATACGCCTTTCACTGCCTCATTCTCAATGTTCTCTTTTGTCCCCAGGAGCTCAATATAGTTACTTTCTGTTAAAATAGTGACATGTTGAATCCTATGTCATTAACTAAGCTGAGCTACCCCAAATCAGAGATTTTTTCCATCTCTCTTAGTGGGACATTGCAGCATTAGCATCTTACTTACACGTTGCCTTCACTACAGTATGACAGACAGGAATGCAAACAATCACAGCAGCAAAAATCAGAGCTGGAGTTCATCACTTCGTTTATTGGAAGAAGAAACTAGAACAAGCAAAACCCACAAAATGACTGAGACTGACAAAAAGGAAAAATCATTTCCCCAGGCCCTGCAAGCCTCAAGCAAAAAAAACAAACAACCTTATAAATTCTCACAGGTTACATCTACAGGTGCTCCACTGGAATCAAGAATGAGAACTTTATAGAAGAAATTCCAAAATGATTTGTCAGAGCTTAAAACGCATTAATTTTAGGAATAATGAATAATCTCTCTCTAGCAAGTGGATACAATTCTATTGCTTTTCAAAAAGTTGAAGGTGAAATGATATTCTACAGTTTTCCTGTTTGCACCGTGAGGACACAGATGTGAATCAATCACAGTCAAAGAGTTGCTTTAAAGCATTTACCAAGTAAAAGCTACAAACATTTCCATCCCTTCAAGAGAGTTTCACTTCAAGCAGAAACGCCTCAACTTCCTACCCAAAGAAAATACCTGCCAAATATTCTACATCCCAAATACCAGATTTACTTGAAATGAAGATGAAAGTCTGGATGTCCACAGCCAGAACTAACATACACGGTCCCCTGGTATCCCATAATAGGTCTCCTATTACCCATTTCCTGGATAAATGCTTGAATATCTTTAAAAATTGTCCAGGAGGTCCTATCTCCACTCACTCCAAAATGAGAACTGCCCACTACCGTCCCTTCCCAGTACTGTGTAACATCCAGAACAACGCTGTGCAGACTCTCCCCAAACTTAACGTAAAGAGGTTTAAGCCCTAGGAAGAAGAAGGGGGGGAAAGAAAA
>VXAA01004441.1:116508-128187 GCA_013399115.1 Anseranas semipalmata | reverse complement strand
ACACTTATTTCAGATATATACACTTAAACTTTCAGTGACAGCTTTGTTAGAAGTATTGTTATGGTGTTGCTAGTACAACAGACTTCCCTTCAACCGGTGCCCAAAAACCAGAAAGTTCAGTGCATAGGAAGGAGGTACACTGAAAACAACATGCGTGTGCTGGGAGGGAATTGCTGAATCCTGAACTACTATTTTAAAATAACATTTTTGTAGTTCCTCATATCTAATACAGTAAAATTAAGGTTTTTATTCTTATTTGAGAAAGTGATTTGCAAANATATATTTTCCAAAACAAACCTATGGTTCTATGGATTTGTTCTAATAAACTAGAAAGGAAAAATAATTCCTTGGGGAGTTTTTCAGTACATCACAGTAACAAAGTGAACAGATTGGTAACATTTTTGTTATTTACAAATATACTTTGGAGAATTCGTAAAAGATAGGACACACACAGGAAAGAAACTTCACAGACAACTGCAACATTAGCAAAACACAAAGGAACTGAAAAAACACAATTGTTGGCAAGTTTTCAGTTACCACACATCTATGTAAGACTGAAAACAACACAAGCACTTACTATGTGCAACTTTTAAAAAAGCTTTACAATACACAAACAAATCTAGTAGAGAACTAATTACCACAATAAAGACTTATACGAACAAGACAGAAATAAGAAAATTGATGTTATTGAAGAAACATGGACAACTGAAGCACATTCACATCAACACAGTACTCATACCTAACACACCCTAGAAAGAGGAAAAAAAAAAAAAAAGACATTCCAAAGTCCAAATATTTTCCACAAAAGATAAACTGAAGTGAAGACTACAAGACTACCATGAGCAAATAGAGACAAACAACTACAGTTTAATCTAATTTATCAATCACCTAATCAATCATCTCATTTATCACTATTAAATATTCTCGTACCACATACGATTCAAATGATGGAACACTGATTTCCCCCCTCCCTACCACGAGAAAACCTCCCTTATAGTTTCCTGGCTGCTATTTGACATTTAACTGGCAGAGGGTGGGTGGGTGGAAAAGCGTTCTCTTTCCAGTTCCAAGTATTTTAGGAGAAAGTAATTGGGTGAGGAACACAGTCGTTTAAAACATATATCTAGTCAGCATCATAAAATTGATTACTAGACTAAGCCAACTTCCTAGCCACACATACAAGAGAATTTAGCATTCTAGTTCAGCAATTAACAAGATGAATGAATAGCCTGGGGTGGAGGGCAAAGAAACAAATTAAGAAAAGACATTTCTTCAAATGAAGTGTCCTATATTCACTGCACTAACAACAGTCTGCTTGGAAACATGCAAACAGATCAAACTTGCTAACTACCAGCAAGTCCTGAGAGCTCGTTCTGTAAGGCTGCACAAAACAGCTCAGAGCACGTCTCGTAATAATCTTCCCTGCGGATGAATGCCACAAGAGTTCTCGTCAGGTTTTTGGATATAACGTTGTAAACTTATTCACGGTTGTATTTCAAAGCTTAGCAGTCTACAGAATATGCTGTGTGAAGAATGGCATCCGAGAAAGCACAGATACTTTTTTACATCAAGGTACGCAGATCTGAAATAAGGCATGAAGAACCATGTATTACCGGGAAGCAGTAATAACGCTTAAATATGAAACAAACTAAGCACTTCCTCAGCTGATCAGTTCTATTTGAGCTTTTTTCCTTCCCACAATCCATTTTTTTTCAGTAAGCTATTTCAAACTGAACACGCACAATTTTTAAGAACAGAAGCGTGGATCATAATACTGCAGGATTAATTCAAATCAGAACACTTAAGGATTTCCAGCCACCTTCATGCTTCAGCATATCTTGGGCTTACTTTCAGAAATGAAACAGATTCACCTGCTTTCTTCCCACCTTCCTTTAAGGTAGACAGTGATGGGATACAAGACAGACGGCGAATACACTGAATTTTGCATTTGGTGTTAATCTTCCAAACCTTCCCCAAAGAAACTATTTCAGTCAGTGTGGATAATTCATGTGAGCCGGTATCTATCCGCAGGAACGCAAACAAAGGTTATGAAAACAGCAGTGCTAGAGTCCGTACTAGACTCTCTCAAGTCTTCGTTAGAAGATGAATAAATGTAAGAAGGTGTGCAATTTAATTCACAAATACAAATCTCTTGGGTGAAAGAGCTTGCTTCTGAACTAATGTAAACTTGACCCATGCTGCTATATGATAAGGACAGCCAAATGACAATGTAATGCTTGTTCATCATGTGACAGCTATTTTCAGCCAAGTAAATCTAGTTTCGTATTTCTAGTAACAACTTCCTGATGCATAATTCTAGACGGCTTCAGCTGAAAACCGTTAGCCCTGTTTCAAATTTTCAACTGCTAATGAGAATTCTGTAGTCACATCAGGGTGTAGCAGACAAAACTTAGTGCAGTGACTCATTATACAGGAACGCTCATCGTTGAAAGGTTATTTATATAACTGGAGTTCCATTTGAAAAATAGTATGTTTTAGCAATTTGCTGCACAGAATTTTAATACTAGCTATTTAGCTGACAGGCATCTGAATGACTTCAGAAGTCTCACCACCTCCCACAGAACACCTCCCTAAAGATAGCCATCATCTACTTTTGTTGCTAGTACACTTAATAGTTAAGCAAAGACTGGTATTTTATGCCGCAAAGGTTCCTTACCGTTTGTAAGCCACACCTGGAGACTGAAAGCTAATTAAATGATAGCTTAAAACAAAAACAATCGCAGAATAATATACACTGGAAAGGACCTCTGGAACTCATCTGATCCAACCACCTACTAAAAACAGGACCAACTTTGAAGTTGGCTCGAAGTACTCAGGGTTTATACGTTTGATAATTATGTTAACAAGCCTGCTTAAATGTTATCAAAGAACCCAGATGTGCAACTTGACGTTAAAAACTGTTCAGGTTCACATTTTGCTTCCCCACGAGGATATCTCAGTAGTGTTATCTGCCACTTGTTTCTATGAGGGTCCTCTTCATGCAAGGTATTGCTCATTTCACTTCAAAACTGACCACAGGCTTCCATACCCTTCTTTTTGTAGGTACTAGCACTTGTGTGCCTGCACAGTAAACTAAATCAAGGAACCGATCCAGCTGAACACTCAACCTGGCAAAAATCTGTGGTTAGCTGGCCAGGTAAATTCTAATGCTGGCACAAGAAGGCAGGGGGGAAATGCACCTGGGTGCAGGACAGCAGTGTTGTCAGGAGTGCACTTTTATTTTGTTTTGAAACTGCAGAATCATTCTCTTTAATTGCTGGACTCCCTGATTGTCTCTGCAATAAGCTTATTTGAACACAGAGAAAAGCAGGACTTCACTTACAAATAAAACTTTGGGATGCTGGTTCCTTATTTGTGAGAATGTATATGAACTTTAATAGGAAGAAGCTTGAAAATTCGCACTGCTCTGCTTTTAACAACATTGCAGGAAGTACATAAATGGACCAGAACTGTAAAAGGCTGCACCATTTAAACTGCAAAGAAAATAAAAACTCCACAAACCCAACAAAGACTGGTACATGAAGCTTGGTAGAAGCTACGTGGCAATAAAAACTAGAATTGGGTCGGGGATGGGGATCAAATGACTGCAAAAAGGCTGAGAAGCACCTGTCCTCCACCCCTAAAACACCATACCAATGGGATTCAAGAGGAGACAGGACACAGCTCACCTGAACCATGAGCTTAAGAGAAATACAGGACCATGTTAGGGAACAAGAAAAAGATAAATCCAAAGTATCTTGAGCTGAGGCAAATGGAATGGATTTAGCAAGACCAGCATACATGCTGAACACATGCCCCAGACTCAGTAAAGCACACAGAGTGCTTTGGGCAGCCTGAGCTGCTGGAAGGTGTCCCCGTCCATGGCAGGGGTTTGGAACTGGATGATCCTTACGGTCCCTTCCAACCCAAACCATTCTATGATACTATGATTCTGATTCTTAAACCTCACCTTCGTAATGAAACTTCCTTACAAACTGAATTTAATCTGGACTAACCCTAGTCAATGGAGAAGGAATCTACTATTGCTATCAGTTACTCCATTAGCTCATGTGGCAAGTTTGGATAGCCTCACTGCCCAGGCATGACAATGATCCATTTTGTGACTTATTCACTGATGGCCACTGAAGTCACAAAATTTACATTAAAAGCATAGTAAAAGGAATGACATTTGTGAAATCAGAACACAGTGAAGTTGGGAAGTGCCAGAAAGAAAACAAGTTTAAATTGGATCCTTATTTTCAAAAAACAAAACAAAACGCCACATACGTCTTCAGTTACGCTATCATCTTTCCCTACTTGCCCCAATAGAACTTTAGTCTCATCCAGTGAGAAGTCAAGGCTTCCTCAGAAAAGGTATTACGACTGTAAGAAATGCAAGTGCTGTCCAGATCCTCTTGTCTTTTGCTGCAAAATGAGAAAAGCATTCAGTGTATGGCAGATGGGACTTAAAGGGGTCCTGGGTCAGTTCAAGCCATGCCGGAGAACTACAAACTCTGTCAGACACATCAAGCTGGTAACTAGCTTCCACCATTGCACAAGTGGTCACTTTTAGCAAATTCTTGATTTGATTCTTCCCTATTATTCCCCATCTAACATTTTACTTCTTAACTTTAAAGAATCCTTTCCTCGATCAACTGAATGAAATCTTAACCAGAAATATCAAAATGTTATACAAATGATAAAATGTTAGACCTCTCTAAATAGTTCAGTTTCCTAATCTACTTAATTCAAACAGTCATTTAAAAATAAGAACACCTCCCCTTCTTACCAAAATACTGTTTCCCACTGTTCTTACACTTGAATACCCCATCTCTCTATATCCTTTATTTTCGTTAACTGTTCACACACACCATCTAAAGACAAGGATTTAATTTTTGCTGGTGGGGTGTCCATTCCCATCTTCCTTAGCAAAGAGTAGTATCAGATTTAATTTATATCGTCTGAGAACAAGGGAAACAAAGAGCAAGATGAGACTTCACATGCTGAAAACGCTCATAACAACTCTATCTACATTACCAGTGTTTATTACAAAAATCTCGTCTCTATAACTCTTCCAGAAGGACCATACTCTTTTATTGATTCCATTGTATCTACATGTTGAAACACACCAAATCAATGACATAGGTCACTCTATAACCACTAACTACAGCTTTCAGAATCTGATATACTATATAAAACTCTCCCAAACTGGCTTTCAGACATTACAGAGGATATTTAAAAAACAGCATTCTTTTAAAACTTCATTTTAAAATACATTTTTAAAAGAGCTTCCATAAACCCATACCTCATATTCAGGCATATGGTCTGCAAGAAATTGCTGCAAAGCTCACAAGAAATTATGCTAACAGCAATTTCAGCAATTAGAAAACTTGTTCTGTGCTATAATTAGCAATGGCTGGATAAATGGGAAATAAACTGCAATATAAATCATATTATTTAAGTCAAAGATTTTTATCTTACTAGAAACAAAACGCTACCTGTTCTTTCATTTTAAAATACAACAACAGGACACCAAAGAATTGTTTTGAATGCTTAAGATTTCTACGGCAGGCTGTCATTACTGTAAACTACTATGGAAATGTTTTGAGAATAACCCTGATTCATCTTCCTATTTTCCAGCAGGCTCTCATGTGCAAAAAAAAAAAAAAAAATTTAGAATGCATATCCAACTAAACTCTGAGATGTGCCAACAATCTCAACAAGCAGTAAATTCTTCTCTAAAGTGAGAAGAATCTTGTGGAAGAGGAAGAAAAGATTGATTGTTAGATATCACTAGATAGACTCTAGATATCCCTCCCCTCCCTCCATAAAACTTCAGTCTTTACTGACAAGATCTTTATGACTTTTACCTATTCAAATATGGGTAAAGGTGGCCCCACCCCTACATTCAAAGACTATTTCACCATGGAAACAACACTGGCAGACCAAAATGAAAATAAAATTAAAAAAATAAATAAACAGACACAGATCTTCAGTTATTCAGATAAACAGCACATCTGAAGAACACATTTGAAGTAGTCCCAGAAGTCACTGACAACTGTTAGATAATATCAATTCATTACATTGAAAAAAAACTCTTCCAAAAAAAAAAAAAAAAAACAACCACAAAACCACACAATACATGTATGTGTGTATATGCACGCTATGAGGCACCTAGAACAGAAGGCAGTTTTGGGAAAAAAAAAATGCATCAGGCAGAAGGACGTGGACTTCGGTTGTTCAGTACTCACAAGTTATTATTCTATTCTTGCTCACACCATTTCATACTTTCCAGATGCAGGCTGGCAGCCTAGAGAATATGGCCATCTGCAGTACTCACCATATAAACTGATTAGATGCAGCTTAGCATTTAGTAGCCATACATGGAAGTAATTTTTCTTATAAATCTAACATTCTCAACTAACATCTGGAGAAGGGATGAGGAGGATGTATAACAATGTCTCACAGCCTCCTTTTTATATTTTAGTATGTTGCACAAAAACTCACCTATAATTCATACAGCTAACAGCATTAACTGAAGTTGAGAGACAGCTCTTTCTGTTCTATGGGAATTAATAAATAAACATAGCCTTGCAGAAGCCTGTTTGCTTATCAGGGTTACCGAGTACATATTCAACAGTCATCAGCAGAAATTCTTTGGAGATTCCTGTCCTGGACTATCAATCTAAGATCCAGTTCATAAGTTTGATTCTACAGCATTCAGAAGTCTTCATGTCAAACACATGCAAGAGCATCACCACCTCAATCCTCCGCTCTCTGCAGATGTAACTCAGTACAGGATATGACTCTGCATTTAGACCTCCTCAACTGTTCCTTCTTCCACAAACATGCTGGTCTGCCTTCCTAGTATCAGTAAATACTAAAATCTTCATTGCTCTAACCACGTAGTTCGAGTATTTGACAAGGAGCTCCTGGAAGGGTTTGAAAAAAAAAAAAAAGTATATACATGACTAAACACAGATCATTTCATAGTTACAAATCGTAATTTCCTCTCTCAAACAAATGTTCCGAAGACTACTTTTACCCAGAATGCTTCGTCTTCCTTTAAACACTAGGGGTTTGTTCAACATTCAATCCAACATTCAACTAAGAAGTATGCAATTACCATAGAAGTCATACTTTACTGAACCATTGCAGAAACACTGAACTAACCATGGGTTGATAATTCATTGATTATTGGAGCTGTACATGAGCATCTACCAAAAACGGTACATGCAAGTATCTTCCCTACAGGTGTAGGGATGTAGCAGTTCAATGGAAATGCAAAACACTACCGGAGTGCAAGAATTTAATACTACTTCCCAAGAGAGGGAGTATCTATTGAATTTCTTTACCACTGTAAATCAGTTCCGTTAAACAGGTGACTAGTCACCCGTTTATCTCAGTTTTGGCAGGTTTTTTTCCTCTACCTTAAGGAGATGAGAACATAAAAACAACAACACCGTAAAAATCACTCCAAACTAGAACAGAAACTCGAGCCCGTAGGACACAAGATGCTATCACAGATTTGTAATTAATATATAAATGACATTACTTTTACTACAAGGATGTACAGTATTACAGTTTCTGTATAATACATTTTAGAGAAACAAAAAAAAATTTTTGTCCAAACATGTTTTCAGAATCAATTATCTAAAAACGCTAAGATTTGTTCCTATTTTGGTCTCCTGCTGACTGCTGACAGACTGCACAGATACAGGCCCTGGTACCAGGCCAAATTTACAATTAATCTGGGGAAAAAAAAAAAAAAAAATTCAGCACGGCTTTTTATCTATATGGTGAAGAAAACAGGAGTAAATTTCACTTATCCAAAACAACGTTGAACACAAATTGTAGGTATGTTATGAAAGTCAAAAAAAAAAAAAAAAAAAACAACTAAAAACTCTCTCAAATGGAAAAACTAGGTAACTTTTTTTGGTTGTTCTGAAAAAGAATGAAGTAAATTTGTTACACCACTTCTATTTTTAAAACAGTAATGGAATTTCATAATCTAAAGCAACATGATGCTTTGCCTTTAAAATTTGAGTCCCAGTTTCCTACCTTCACTATTCAAAGTAAGGATTTTTAAATTGCTGCTTTCCTTATATATGTTTGCACCTTAATTACATTATTCCACTATAAAATACATACAGTATATAAAATGCTGCTAAGAAAGGGGAAATGCTGACTTTATTTAAAGACCATTTCGATCTCCAATCCTTTTGCATTGTAAATTTTGCTGCCTAATTCAAATGACTTGGAAAAGCGCCCACGTCTCCTCCCTCCCACCCCATATTATCAGTGACAGCTTCCAAACATGCAGCAGAGCTATAACTACACGTTAGCAGGCCTATGAGTACAGATCTTATTGAGACAGTGAAAAAAATATTTCTTGATCCCATCTCACCACTTGTATTAGTAATATGAAGTGCAAGGAACACAGAAGAAAAAATGCTTCCTTCAGAGTTTTTTATTTTTTTTTTAAAGTAGGTTGACATGTCAGATCATTAAAGGTATGAAGAAAAAAACGCTTAGATGCTACTGTGTGATCTTTAAGCACATTATTTTCAATAATTGAGTGTTGACATTTTAAGTGACATATTCACATTGAATTAATTCATTTCACAGAACAGAATATTCCTATTGTATAACCATCTGGTTATGGAAGAATTAAATCTTATTTAGTAATGTTAATTATTAGTTTCCTAACTGTAGTGTGATAGTACAATAGTGTTACTTGCAAATCATAATTAAGCATATTCTCAGAACAAAAATCTTAATACATTACTCTTGCAACAACCACTTTCTTAAAAATAAGCCAGTGAAGTACTACTGAATACTTAAGATGAATCACTGAAGCAGTAATCAATCCCAAGGCAGGTGGGTAAGAGAAAAAATAAAAAGAAAAACGTAATAAAAATCACACCTTACATACACTGCTGCTCAGCTGAAGTTCTTTAATAAAAACCCCAGAAAGATACCACAAGGCAAGTAAGTGTTTGGGGTGTTAGGTAATTTTAATTGAAAAATGGCTTACTGCATCTCCAGTTTCAGTCCCAAAGAATAGAAAATTCCCTATTTTTTAAATTACTTGGGTAGGACAGTGCTGCATTTTAAGTTTATTTCCATGATCAGAAACCAAAAGAGTACACTCTAGCTTGGAGTTCACACTGAGATGGATAAACTGGATCAACAGTAACCTATCAATACTGAAGAGATGTCAGGCTCCATATACTTTTCAGTATCTCTTACTTGAAATACGATTGAAATTCATGAATCTCTAGGATAACATATACAAAACAGAAGCAAAGAGAATAGCCATTGTCCAAGACAAGTTACACAAACCTTAATGACTATGACAGCAGATATCAAGGACCACTTTTGATTTAAGTGGGCCCTCAGTCCTCAAAAGATCTGTTTTCCAGATTGCATCTAATCTGGAAGCTACATTTATTTGGATGCATGATAATTGCAGAATATAGCATACAGTTAACAGAAAGAAAAGAAAGGGAAAAAGAAAAAAAAAAGCGACTTACAGTGCAGCTGCCAACTGATGCATCAGAAGGTCACACTTTCAGGGAAGCCCTGCATATTGATCAGCTGCTTTCTCATAATACTATGATATGTAGGTGTTTGCAGCCAGCACTCATTCTTCTCTATGAATTTCTGTCCACAGCATATGTTAAAGTCAAGAGGCCCCCTTCTCAATTTTTAGGTATATGGACAACTCCATGCAAGAATTAATTGCCATTTTATCAAAGATAACAAATTATGATTTAGAGTTTACACACAGCACTAAGCTTGAGTATCTATTGCTTAGTTACTGGCACATAGTTACTACATACAACCCTCCACAACAAACCTAGGTTCAATTAATTTATTTTAAATGCATCAAATCAGAACTTTTCCATTATATGACTGCATGATAACAGAAAAAAAAAAAAAAAAGAAACCATAGAGCTAACATAAGAGCTACTGGCCACTTTATTTAAGACTCGCATCTCAGCTCCAAGCAGTAAAACCACCTCATCTCTTTTAAACACAGTTCCCATTTCTACCATGATCTTCTACTAGAACTTGGGTAAAAGGTGCAAGAAAACAGAAGTAAAAAGCCTCCCATTTTACACCTACACCCTATAATCACTCTGGATGTCTGAAACTCGCATAACTTCCTTGTTAGAGCTGTGATGGGTCACATTAGGTATAACAATTTGATCACATGAAAACAGCTACTTGGATACTTAATGTCACAAGCCTGCTGGGTGCACAGTCACTGCACAGGGTACCCAGCAGAAACGTGGATGGCTATCAGCGAGGAGTGGAGAACATGCAGCAACAAAATTGCATGGAAAGATTTAGCAGAAATCCCCAAGGCTTCTGGTATGGAGACTGAGAGAACAGCAAGCTCCGCACAGCAGATCACCATGGCAGAATAGGATGTCCGAGGCCTGGATGAGCACTGTTGGGTGGCTGGCTGTTAGCTGTATTTAAAAAACTTTAATGCTCCAAAGGAAAAATAACAAAGAAACAGTATTGAGCTTTGAAGCTGAGTTTCAGCTAAAAATAAAAAAAATAAAAACGGTAGCTTTAAAGATTTATTAGAAAGCAGAAAACTTTGGAAGATAGCCTTCTGAAGCCAACCATGGCGATGCACAAATAAAGCCACCTGAGCGCCCTCACCTCAGTCCTCCCCTCACAGCCCCGAAACCAGCCAGAAATACCACCGCATTTTCCCGTCACTCCCTATCAGGTACCACTTCATTTAAAACTCTAGAACTGCTAAGATACCGATTTGGTCAGTCTGTGATCTTAACTTTTTAAGAAAACGCTCTTTCCCGAGTCATGAGACGTGTGCATCGCGGAGACCTCACTACGTCCCAGACATGTGCGTCACTGACATCTGAAGGAAAAAACAAAAACAAAAACCCAGACCCTGAGGTAAAGTTTATTTCTGCGAAGGAAGCCCGGGCCACGAGGGTCCGACGAGGCGACCAGCACACGGCACAGCGGCTGCCTCAGCCGCCGCGGGTGCTAACGGGCCAGGAGGCAGCGCCGCGGCCGCCGGGCTCGGGCTAACGGCGGCGGGCGGCCGCGGAGCCAGGCCACCCCGGGCGAGGGATGGTCCCTCTGCTCGCCCGCGTCTCCGCCGAGTCTCGAAAGGGGCCGGCGCACCGGGACGGGCACCCTAGGGATGGCATTTCCTCACCTCCTCCCTCCCGGCCGGGCGCCGGCCTGTAGCGAACCCGTCCCCCGCGGCCCGGGGTGGGCGCCACGCAGGTTCCCGGGAGGTGACGGGCCCCGGCCCCGCCGCGCTGCCCGCCGGGCTCGGGTGCTCCCTCGGAAGCGCCGAAGGGTGTTGGCCACTCACCCACGCAGGCAGATCTGCGGAGGAGACGCTGAGCCGCACCGCCTCCTCCTCGTCCTCCAGGAAGGCGAGCGCCCGGCCCAGGCGGGAGGTCTTGCCGCCGCGGTGCCTGCGGATCCAGAAGAGCCCGCACAGGGCGATGAGGACCCAGCTGAAGCTCAGCCCCAGGTAGCCCAGCACGTACACGGGGAAGATCAGCACGAAGCTCCTGGCGAACTGCGACACCAAACCCGTCACGTCCACGCTCAGCAGCGACGGAGGAGGCGGCGGCGGCTCCGGCACCGAGTCCCCGGCCGCCGCCGCTTTCTCCGCGG